>CAAKHC010004538.1:0-11410 GCA_901007825.1 Macroramphosus scolopax | reverse complement strand
ACGCACACACACGTGTGCTTCTGCTTTGTTTCTACAGAGTAGTTTGTTAGTGTGTAGTGTGAGTAGTGTGTTATCTCTATCTTTGTCCAAATCCCTGGAACTACGGGGGGGGGGGGGGGGGTCCTTTGGGGGGGGGGGGGGGGGGGGAACAATGGGGGGGGGGGGGGGGGGGGGGGGGGACGGTGCAGAAGACTAGGCTGCTGTTGTTTTGCTATGAAAAGGAGCCTTGTTGAAAGATTCTAGTCTGTCTGCGGGAGAGCCAGAGAGGAAGCGAAACAGAGGGAAAAGGGAGGAAGGAAGGCGAGTTGGAAGGGGGAAGTGAAATTAAGGACGACAAAGACCGATTTAAAGAATGACCGAGATACTGGAGGGTGAAGATCGGCACGACACACAAACACAGTCAGCAGCAGAGAGACTGGAAGAGACAATAATCAACGGATGGATCAGCAGCTCTCTGGAGACTCAACTGACAGTCGATCCAGACTCTTTGGTTTAGATGGAGGGAACGCAGTCGTCACACCTCTGAACAGGTCTGAACTTCAGAGCTCGACGATTCCCCAACAAGAATAAAATATTTCTCACGGAAGCTTCTTTTTTTTACCCTGCCGACTAGGTGTCAGTATTTTGGAGTCTCCGTCGGGTGCACAGCACTACTACTGCTGTTTATTGTTTTGCTTGTTGTTGCCCATTTACATCATTTGACAGCATCATATTTAATCACATGTCACAAACTCTGCTGCTTTTATTCATCATACGGCAAATTTGATAAACAATAAGTGTCCTCCTCACCAGACAGGGTCGGCGTTGACCACGTCATCGAACCAAAGGATGTACAAACAGAAGAGTCCCACAATCAGGGCGTGCACAGTCGACACCAACCTGGGGGAGGACGCACACACACACACACACACACACACGCACACACGCACACACGCACACACAAGACAAAAGGCGTCAATAGGACTGCTCGTGCAGGTATACACAATGTCAAAATACAGTGTTCACACTGTGTGTTAGTGGAGGACCAACCGAGACCTGATTCATATACGCTGGTTATTCTCGCCTGTACCACTTGTTAATGTTCATGTCTGCATCCTGGGTAGCAGGACTGGAATTCCCCGTAAGACATTCTTCTTCTTGTGTTGTTTCATGGCAGTTGGCCAAACAGTTAGTAGGTGCATTACTGCCACCCTCTGGCCATAGTGGCACATGACTACCTGGTGCCAGTAAAAACAAGGGAAATGTATTTTATACATTTAAGATAGTCGCAGAAGCCGTTTGATTGAATGAGTGTTCAAACATTGTGACCCTTCCCCATTCATTTATTTGATTTGCTTTTTAAATCAGGACCAGTGCAGCTTCACCCCTGACATTTGAAGTGGCTATCTGGGTCACTGAAGAGCTACTCCAGAGCTCCAGTGGCCCTTATCGCTCCACAGTCGTCCACTGTCACCGTGCAGCCTCCGGGACACTTCGGTCCCTGTTCACAGTAACAGCTGCTGGCCTGGAGACCGGAGAGGACCGAGCAAGAAGGAAACCGCCACCAAAGAACTTTCATATACAGAGAGGGGGGGCATCAAGTGGCAATATAGCCGTCAGGGCCACGCACCAAGCAGAGCAGCTACTTTCTGGTTCCTGCTTTTAAAAAAAAATCCTAAATTGTAAAAGGAAAGTCTGCCCAGTTAAAAAGAGAGGAGACGTTAATAAAGTAGTATGGTGAACCATGACGGGGAAAGTTTTCATGATTAGACATGGTTCTTTGGAAATGCTTTCTCCCTCCTTTCCCTTAAGTCATAGTTACATAAACAACACACAGAGAGCTGGCTGGTTATGCAACGGTAGGCCACTCTGCAGTGAACCATTAGTGGCTGCCCTTTGCTTTAGGCTATTCCTTTTTTCAATATACTTTGATATACAGACAGGCAGGCTAATGTAACTCCGGTTCTATGAATGGTTCCTGGGATTATCGTCAAAAAATGATCCAACAGGGAGTCTGTGAAGGAGGTTATGCAACTAGAAATTATTGCCCTCTGAACTTCACCCCTGAAGTTTCCACTTGAAACGTAAAACGGCTTTGTTCAAATCACAGCTGTATTTGTTTGGAATGAAGACGAGTTGGCCTGAGGCACATCAGGGTCCAACTCAACAAAAAAAAACACTGGTGTTTGTTTAACAGGCTGTCAGGTTGTGTTGACTGTGAATTTATACTTCATACTATTCCAGGGAATCGTATCTCAGTAGGCTTTGGGGACAATTTCATCATAATAAATTCCCTGTTCAAACGTGACATACAACATCTAAGAGGAACAATTACATTTAGGTAGTTTTGTAAAGTGTGATATTATATTCAGCTTTAAAGCCTCGACACACACATCCCGGAAGGATCAGTAAGATTCCACCGGCATCCGAAACCACAATTACATATTTTATTTAACATCAGTAACTACGACATGAATATTAGAAGGCTTCGCTGCGGCCCTTCAGAGAGAAGGTGGGGGGGGGCTCCACGCTGAAACAAAAACACTTAGGCTGCCGTCAGAAAAATACACTGTTGACATGAAACATGAAGCCTCACGAGGGGACCAGCAGAAGCTTATCTTCACCAGAAAATATTCAAGCTGTGCGGCAACAGTATTATTTTTAAAACAGCCATATCTAACTAATTTGAGCTGATAAGATGTGTCAGGATCTGGAAGGCGTAACCGCGGCAACGAGCGGTCAGGACACATCTGAGTAAGGTAGTGAACTATACACCAATACTGAACAATCAGCTGATTAACAGGAAGTTACGATGCAACTGATATGACAAACTTGATTTAGATATTAGATTTGCAATAACAGAGTATTTTCTTATACTTTGAGCATGTTTGACCTGTAGTCAGACACAATCAATCATCACAACATACATCGGATGGGAGGGAACGCTTAGAACCTGCTAATGCTTTATAATAAGGGCTCTTATATTTCGTGTGATGGAAGGGAGATAGCTGTATTATAAGGTCCTGAGATGGCAGACGAAAAGCAGTCCTGCACTCATTTGCTACAAAGATGAAACTGACAGGACATGTTATTAGTTTACAGGAGGGAGTTAGTGGGTTTCTGCGACCTACCTGGAGTTCCACTCTGTGAGCTTGGTGGGAGGAAGCCGTCCATAACCTGGTGTGATGACGGAAGAGAGCAGAGGGCTGGCCACCGAGAAAAGTAGCTGGAAACCGACGAAGCTGCCAGCTACCACGGTCAACTCTCTCATCTCCATCACTCACCTGAAAACAAGGGGGGGAGCAGACAGGAGGGGGAGAGGTGGGAGTAAGACACCGAGAGGATGACACACAAGGACAAGGTTCAATCAATGACTGTCAGCGCCAGAAAGGAATCTGAGGTGTTGGACAGAGGATGAAGTGGCACCGTGCTCGGTTCATTCAGTCCACGAAGAAAAGAGGAAAGAGATGGAGACAGAGGAAAAAAAACAAGCCGGAGACACGGGCTGTCTAATGCAAGTGACATGAGAGCTTCAGACAGGCAGGGCCGCCCATAGAGGGGATGAAGAGGAGCGGCACTACAGTTAAGGATAACAAAGGGAAAAAGGAACAGGACAAACAGAACGGCAGCAACAGAAAGAAGGTTTTACAGTTTGTTATACAGTTCCTGGCACAGCATTGAAGTTGGAATAAAAGGTCACCATTACTATGCACATTTCGAAAGGAGATTACAGTGAGTTGTTTAGGATATACCAAAGATCCCTGAGAAGAAAACAAAGGCTGAGCGAGAGAAGAAAATAGGATTGTCAAGATGACGTGAATGCACATGAGAGAGAGAAACTGTGGAGGACTGCAGCAATGTTTTATGTTACATATCGATTGAACATTTTTATGATTAAGATCATCTGTGTTTCCTTTTTGCTGATGTTTTATCTTACATGAGAGTGTTTTCAGAGTTGACAGTATAGGACAGAGAGAGTCACAAGTGGTGGCCTTAAAGATGTAAAGAAATGAAACAGAAACACCAGGATCGTAAACACCAGCAGACGTTCTTATAAAACTGCTCACTCTAATGCAACCTGTTTACCAGAGCTGCTTACGTACAACAACCAAACAAACATTCAGACTCTGGTCTGAGCCACCGGATCTCTTCGGGTCCGGCTGGGTTATCAACAGCTCCCTGACGATTGGCAGGCCGCCTTCGCCAGATAGACAAACTATACAGGAAGTACTGTCATCCTGATCATTTTCAGTTGTCAACTTGGGCAGAGGTATAGAAATACTGACTGCATGCAAGCATTCTTCACTTCCTCTTGTTTATTTTCTGCTCACAAAAATCATCGCCTGGTTTTGTTTCTCAGAAACCAACTAAAAGGTTTTACAGGTGCAATAACAGCAACAGGTGCAATAACAGCAACATTGTCCGTGTATCAATATAAAACATTAGCCCCAACGTTAACCTACAAAACCCAGACCAAATGTCAGAATATTATCAGGAGATACTGGCGACTACAGTACATCCTACTCATGTCCTGTCATTTGATCTTTAGAAACATCAGCTATTGCAACATGACCTGACCTGTGTCGCTCTGGACTCTGACCTGATAAATGCCCAGGATCTCTGATTAAACTACTGACATTGTGCAAGACATTTAAAGCCACTCATTTATCGGGAGCTGGTGATTAGGATTGTGAAAGCTTTAAGATTTGTTTTGGCAAAGAACGAGGGGTTCTAACATTATGTAGCCTGGCATGCTCTTTGCAATGCAGCCCGAAGTTTAGCCCCTGGGCAGCACATGACGCTTTAGGCATGTAGCCTTCATTAAGTTCTATTTTTACCTGAAAATGACAAATGTCATGCATGCAAAATAGCCTACCAGGAAATAAAGCACAGGAGCACGCTTTTGAGGAAAGACAAAGCATCACAAGCAGGAAAGATTCATCTATTGAAGATGAAAGCTTTGATCAGAGACACTACTGACAATAATAATGCTCAAAGCTGCAGCTGCAGAAAACCCCCCACACTATGGATCGAAAGAGAGACAACTCTAAAAACATGGGTTTCCCCCACACATAAAATGAGGCTTACAATGTCCTATTCTGTACAAGCTTGCGTGTTCAACCAGAGAGCTGAGGCAGACATGATTCTTGGAGGAGCAGCACCATCCTGAGAGGCTTTTATTGTCCTCAGCAGCTCTGCACATTCCTGGGCCACGATGATCATATGCTGCATGTGCCTGAATAATTCACAGGCATTCTTCACCTGGCAGGCTGGTTCACACGGCCTCCTGGGAGGACACCGCATATAGAGCCTCCTCGCTGCGACTGACAGCCCGGATAGGAGACGTGCTGTACCGTCCACGTTTGACCTTGTTGCACCGGACTATCATGCCGCCGTCAGCAAACCAGCACCCGTGACATATCGACCAAAACATAAATAAAAGCGGTTCAATTTCCCCCGTTCCTTGGAAATCCAAACCAACCCCTGACTAACGCATTGCTACACCAGACCAAGTGGGCTCGACTCTGTCAGCCTGATCTCACCGATCTCTGCAGACAGGTTGAATCATGACATGAATACTGATGAATAATTGTGGATTATTACCCGTTTTAAGCCGAAAGAGATTTACACATTTGGTATACAAAGCCTCGGTTTGAATACACATCCTGCACCGATGTGTAGTATTGTCTGTAGTATATGGTACATGTACAATGGTACATGAAGCCTGCTAACGCTGCCTCTCCTTCATAAGTCCTATATGCTCTGCGGTTGGTGCAAATGCATAATAAAGCATTGCAGACAGTGGGTGGGAATGGCGAGCACAACGCAGACACCGGAGACATTTAGCCACATCACCACTGGTAAACAGGACGTTTAAAATACAAGTGAGGTAGATGTACGGAAATAAACGGATTTGGCTGCTTGTTGCAGCCAAATCCGTTTATTTTTAAGAGGATAGTTGTTGGCTAGAACTGTACAAAACTGCTACGTGTGCTGTTGCTGCTGCTGCTGCCACACGGACGATACATGAGAGGCGCAGAGCTGTTGCGGTCCTAAGATTTGTACGGTAAAAATATCTAAATTGTCTCATATACACGTTGAATTCGTCGCCCGCGTTATATTTGCTGTGGTGTAAACAATAGGGAGGTGTACCTGTTTTCCGTCGCATAGGTCTGTGTTGGGGGGATAAGCTCCCGTTTAGCCGCCGTCTTCTCCACTTTCTTACAACTTGACGTTAGCTAGCAAGTCGGCTAAACAGTTACAGCCCGCTGGCTCTCCCTGTGTTGACCCCAGGGAAGAGGAGGAAAAAAAAAAAGCCCCAAAAAACACTCCTGTGCTTCGCGAACAACGCCGTGTCCTTACAACCATCACAGCACGGAAGAAAAGACCTTTCTTACAGCCTAGTTTCCCCGCCGGCACATGTTTCTGGTAATGAGTGCGACAGAAAAGTTTAAACTCGTTTTATTTTGGCGTTGACAGTAAAGATTGACCGATGACGTCGACACGTACCCGCCCCCTCGTGCACACGCCCCCCCCCGTACAGGCTACACCCACGAGGAACAAAGGCCACATCTCCCTATTATCGATAACACGTAGCAACATAGATAGTGCAGACTTAAAGTACCATACCTGTAATCTACTGACAACAAATGATCCTTCAACTCGTGCTGCCGTCTTCTCTAATCTTATAATCCAATTATTCCAGGCAGCCAGTGGTTTCCAATCAGTCCCTGATACATCTATTGTCAGACTCTTGCAACTTGTGTGATTTGTGTAATTCTTCAGTCTGCATTTTGAGGCTACGCGGTACAAGTTTAAAATAATCTACGCTGTAAACACACAGTTTCAATGAGTGATGCAGCCTTGGTGGACACTGAATGATGATGCAACACAGGCCATTTATTTTCATATCATACTGCGATGACTGACAACCAATAGATGTTTTAAAGGGAGATTGATATGTCTACATTACATTATACCTGCCCAAAAGTCAAATTCAGTTAAAAATGTATTGAAATTAGATATATGGCCTGAAAGAAGTCCATATATCTTACTTAATTGCTTTGTTGTTAGGAAATAGTTTTTTGTACAAGTGTGTACTTTGACTAGAAAATTAGGCAAATATACTTGCTAAGATCAGTTTATGCTGTGAAAATCACGTTCAATAAACTTGGAGGAAAATGTGCAAGATAATTAAAAAAGAAAAGATGTTGAAAGATCAACGCTGTTGGTATTCCAGAACAACTTGCTCTGTGACTTGAATGCCTCATCAAACATCCTGGGACATGTGGATATTCAAGTTTGACACGCCCACATCCTGCTACAAGTTCCATGCAGAGGTCTAATTTCTGGAGCGATGAAGAGGTTATTATTATGTCGATGTCGATCAATCATCATATTGATTGATATGATACCTTATAGCAACTTTTCCTATTCATCGGTCATGTTCACATCGTGAGGGCACAAGAACCAAACACACTGTGTGTCTGACACACACGGTGTGTGACGGGTACCGACACGGCCGATTATCACTCCCTCTAAAGTCGTTTTTATTCCGTCAGGGTTTGAGTCATTTGGCAAATTGACGTGTTGAGTCAAGGTTGTCTGTCTGGTTCCACCACACACAAACCGATGAACGGTCCTCACACGCTCAAACCAGCAGGAAGAGAATCTTGGCCTTAAATCTCCAGGCCTTAAACATTCTGCATGTTTGGTGGGTTTGCCCTGGGTTTCATGTTCTGTGGGAACCAAATACACATGGCCTTCACCTGGTGTGTCACCTGGACTTTACAACCATGAGAACACGTTTTCTTTCTCGTTACTTTTTGCGTGTGATAATCACTTACCGGTCGAGAAGAGGCGACACAAATCTCATGCTGACTGACTGAGCCACATATCGTGTGAGGAAGCACAAAGAAACGGGTGATTGATATTTGTGTCGACTGACACAGCGTGATGAGTCGGGATGAATCTAATCCCTCTTCTAACAATGAAGATCCTCGCAGATTTACAGAGTAGATTAGACGCTTTTTCGCAGGAGCAACACAAAGATGCGCAGAGAAAACAATGCATTCAATTAACGTGATTTACTCCAACAGGAGCAAGCATGGCTGCTTGTGTTTGTCTTTCCAGGATCATCATGTTGAACAGATCTGAGCTGCACTTTAGAATAAGAAGTGATTCATCCACAATTTGTGACATCTATCGTTGAGAGTTCCGCTTCCCCACAGGTGGAATAAAGGTGCCTTTACTCACATCACTGAAAAGGGAATCACTTTCTCAGCATCTTCATCATGTGCAGGAATCAGTGTCTCAGAATTCAGTTTATTTATTCCTGGTTACACACACACACACACACACACACATTACCTCATAACATTTTTTTAAATAACATACATGCAGCTCTTAAAAGTTATTTTTACAGGTTGACCCGGTAGCTCATCTGGTGGGGCGTGTTCCACATATTAAGGCCTCGGTTTGGAATGCAGCCCGGCCCTTTGATGCATGTCCTCCCCTCTCCTGGGTTATGGAGTCCAATATTATGTGTTTTCATAAAGCCGCAGCCCTGGGAGCCGGTAACTTGATAAATGTGTTATTGTCCTCTGAATATCAGCGATATTCAATTACACACATCCAGCCTCTGTAGCAGTGATATTCTCTCCCCTTCACAATCAGATTTAAGGCGCGATGTGTCCGATTTGAGAAGCAGCAGAGATTTACTATTAATGAAGAATAGTTTTCACCTGCCTGCAGCTTCTTCCACAGTCGCCCTGTTCGGCACCACAACAGGAAAAGGAAGTTTAGTGTGTCGCAGGTCAGACGAACCTGATGAGAGTATTTATGGACAAATGTTCCGCCTTATCGTTAACCCTTCTGCATTTTTAATACGCAGTTTAATAATGCAAGTGGGTTTTATACATCAAGGTTAGATGCTTGGAGCTTCCGTTATCGGCCTCGTCCCTGAAACCAAATTGACTTTGGGCAAAATAAAGAGCTGATTTGACTAAAAAGTAGAAGAGAGAAACATGCTGATAGGATTATATCCGGCTGGAGAAGGTGGACGTACGGTACATTTACCCAGCAGCAGTTTATCACTGATTTGATTATGATGGACAGACATCCCATCAGGTTATAGTATAGTTTGTGATCAGATTATATTGGTTTTAATATCATCGATTGCATGTTGCTGGTTAACTTGAGTGGACAGATGTTGTTAAACATGTTGCTGTTTACAACTTGTCTTCCTCTGCAGACAAATATGTTTAAATTATATGTTGTTGATTTTTATTACTGATGCATTACAAGTCCTGCTGTGCAAAGTGATTTATAAACTGTACTTTAATCTATATCAGTCTCATCGAGATTCATAATTTTGATGCAAAACTTTAATCTGAAAAATGACCAGCGATTAAATAAATAAATTCAGCTACTTCTCATCACTTCCTGGTGCAGCTCCGAGTGATGGGAGCGTGTTGTGTTGCTTTCACGGCCGCATTGGGAGCGTGTGCACATCCCGCTGCACTGCTGCAGTGGATGGTTGTTGATATAATCCTCCATTAAACAAAAAGAAGGTCCATAATCCATTGAGCAGGGGATCTAACAGCCACAAGGGGGCACTCCATTACTGTCCAATTGTTCAGGTTCCATTGGAATAATCTCCCTTAATCTGACAAGACCTGACTTTGTACATATCACATGAATGATATACAGAATATCTCAAAGCCCGGAGACAATGAAGATATCTGGATGGCTGCAGCAGGAGGATCCTTTGTTTTCACCGGATGAACTAACACTTGTTATAACTGCATTATGAAGCCGACCTATTACTGCTGATGTCGAATAAATGATGATTAATAAATAGAACCAGAAGGTGTTCTCATTGAATTCATACAAATATGCTAAGACTTTCCAAAAGCTTTTGTTATCTGATTGATTTAATTAATTTAGTCAACCCTCAGTAAACTAATTCTTAATTTACATTTTTCCAGCATGGACATTCCGTGTCCCCGATGACTCACTGTAATTAACCTGTAATGATTATGGTAATGAGAACAACAATGACACTGTTGTATTAGCCGAGTAATTAAATACAGCAGGCTACTTCATCTCACTGCAGGCCGACGGCTATTCTCATCAAGATGCGAGGCAGGGCGAAGGGCCGGCCCAGCGGGGCGGTGTAGAGGCCTGCAGGCCTGCTGAGTCTTTGGGTCGGAGCCATCCCTGTTGGTTCTGTTTAGACCGAGCAGCCAGCGAGTCCGTGTGAAGTGGATGATATTTTTCAACCTTGAGGTCGTTCGCTGAAGGGGGAGGTGGTTGGCTTGTAGCCCAGGGCGAAGACGTTCACAGCAGCCCTGTAGTGGATGTTCCTCTGAGCCGGGCGCTACGCTGTATATTCATGATGTGGAAATGTTAAGCAGCTCGTCCGTGGTTTGGATCTTTGACTTTGAAACGCTGTCCGAGCAAGAGAAGGTGTGTTGGGGACAAACGTCCTGCGGAGAGACACTTGGACGCAGCCTGGTCTCTGGCTAGAGAGTCACAGAGGTCGTGTTCTCCGGGTGCTAAAGCCCTCAACAGATTATACTCAGAAGTAGCTTAACGAATCGGAGATTTGGATTCCTTCAAATGTTGAAACATTGAACTCAAGTTATTGTTGCTGGATGTAAAGTTGGTTGGATGGTTCTGTTTCCCCTCTCAGAAAAGGGTAAGAATGGATTAACTTTAATCTTCAGATTTCCCAGCATGCCCTTCGTGTACTAATATACTGGCCTTATTGTTGTTCGCCCGACTCCTCCAATTAAAGCGTTTCCTACTTCCCCTCTGGAATCTACAAATAAAACACTTCTGCATCGGCAGCTTGCCGTTCGGTCCGTAACCCGGCGGCTGCAGTCGTTGTCCTAACAGACGCAGTCGTGAGCCGGAGCTCCAGACGCACAGCAAATGTCAACAGCTACCCCGAGGTCAGCGGCATTTGGAGGCTTGATTGGATCTTTTTTTTTCTGAGAACCTATAAAACACAATCAGGCACCGGGAGAAGGCCCTCAAGGGATGATGGAATTATCTGGATGGCGGACGGAGAACGCCGGGACGAGAAGCCGGATGTACGAACGTTTACTGAGAACTACGTTGACCATAAATAATACCGAGCAATTTCCTAAGAAGAGCGAACGCCAATGGCGGAAAAACCCTTAAATATTCAAAATATGCGGAATTTGTTCTGCGTGAGCTTGGAAGTAGTATTTGTTCATGTTTTCCTGCCGGTGTGTCGGGCGGTCGCCCTCGGGGAAACAACCCAGACTTCCAGGATGTGGTGGAGAAACACACACACACACACACACACACACACACACACACACACACACACACACACACACACACAACCGCATTCAGTGTTAACACTATTAATGCTGAGGTCTTATTCTTCCTCATGAAG
>CAAKHC010004536.1:23055-46686 GCA_901007825.1 Macroramphosus scolopax | reverse complement strand
TAATGTTCACAGTCTCAGTAGGCGAGCTGCTGATCTGAGTTCTCTTAGTTTCCCTCAACCATCTGTGGTAAACACACACACACACACACACACCCACACCACACACACACACACACACACACACACACACACACACACACACACACACACACACACACACACACACACACACACACACACACACAATAACAAGCCTGATTATTATTTATTTCATAAAGGAAACACAAATCAGAGAGAATAATGGTGCATGTGACACTGATTCATTTAGTTTTAGTTTCGTTTCGCATGTCAAGAGAAAACCTGGTTATCTAAAGAATACCTGCAAGTCACAATGAACTGGATCTAATTCTAATGTTCGTTCATTCAATCTGAAGATTTGTGTTTCACTAAACAAGTATATGAGTCCCATGGTGCTCTCTTACCTTGACAGACGGCTGAAGTGTGCTGTCTGATGTCTCTCCAGCGATTCACCAGAAAGAGCTGCAAGCATTGATCTGGAACACGCCCCAAAGGAGAGAGAGGGGCATGTTGACTACATTACTGCGTCTCTTCTCTATTTATTGGTTTGTATAAACTTTTTCAAAAAATAAAACCCTCCCTATGCCACATAAGATTACTACAGCAAATCAATGGGAAATTGGACTAAGAAGGAAGCTAAATAAATCTGTACAAATAAAAATACTGTAAGTACTTGAAAGAAAAGAAATTGACAAGCTTGAAATAATAATAATGGGCACCATTTATCAATACGTAGCATAGTAAAGTCTCTTGTTGAAAGTAAAAAAAAATGAAATAAAGAAACAAGAACGGGAAGAATACATAAGTCATTCCTTTATATACTGTATTTCAAATACTTGCTTCCGTTCTTTACCTCCGCAGTTCCGACTTGTTTAAATGCGACAGCTGCAGTGCACCACTCCGCCGCTTCCACCAAGGGGCGCCAGAGCGGCAGATTCAGTGGGCGGGGCCTAACGAACTGGTCAACGCAGCACTAATCTCCATAACATCCGCACAGATCTCCCTCATTCACTGATACAGGCCGCAGTTGCGCACAATGCTGCACTGATCGGTGACGTTTCCACCTTGCGTGTGCTGATATAATGAATGTTGTAACGAGTTCAGTCCATGAACGTGTTTACGGGCTTTCCACAATGGACAACTCTAGTTGTTTTTGTCACCACGGAGTGGAAGAACCATAGCTAATATATTTAATCAAATGGGCGCATTTATGTGTCAACAAGGCTCAAAGCGGCAGCTGAAGTAAATGGTGAGTAACGTTAGCGACGTTAGCTTGCTAGCTTGAATGACATTAGCCAAAATGCTAGCTAGCTACCCATATGTCCAAAGGCTCGGAGGAGATCACAATGTTTTGCTTGCGTAATTAACAGTTAGTTTGTTATCTTTTAATCCCACCGTACCTCCCGTTTTCTTCTAATGTTGCTGTTACGTAAGTGTAAGAATTGTGTTAGTGTTATTCAGCTCGCGAACGGTGGTGGGGGAGCACGTATTGTGATGTACGTTTGACAGTCGACAATGTGTACAGCAAAATTAGCACTTAATTCCATTCGGACTTCAGAGATAAATAACGTCACGTTACGCGACAGAGCTGACATATTTACCAAGTTAGTAGTCGACCGATATGCGTTCTTTCAGGGCTCGATGACGATATTTTGTGCGTGACAAGGCCGATATATAAAGCTGATATCATGTTGTTATGTTTTGTTGCTTCGGAATTTACGACAAACTTGTTACCGTCCGAAATTTCACTTTTTGCTTACTTCCACTGTCTGCATTAAACTTAAAATACATTTTTTAAAAAAGTTATCAACTACACAATCGTCCACAGGTCATCAAAAAAACTAAGCTTGTGAATGAAATGGTTTTATTATACCCAACAGCATATATCAGCTCCTTGTTTCTGAGGGGAAATGTAAAGTTACATAGATAAATAAAGATGTGTGATGACATGTGTGTTAATCAGCACCGATACAATGCAGCACTCCGATGCCAATAATTAGTCACTAATCGTTTCCCCTCCTTGTCCGGTTTCCAAGGTCGCGTGTATTCGTGCCGTGGGCTCTCATTCCTACAATTGTTTGGCCAAACAGGACAAGCGGTTGTTCACTGACAGAATAAAGTGCAGTGAGCTGCAGGGGATACAATAATGACAACCACATTGGTGGAAAACCCGAAACCAGCAAAGTTCCTGAGTCCCACAAATCCTCCCACTGAATGTTTCTTTGAAAGTGCAGTCCAACATTTCAGAGTTCAGTGCTTTCTCACGTCTGGTAGTGATGTTTGCACAGTGGAGGAAACGGTAAACACTAGAAAGCAAATGTTTGATTAAAGAAACTACAGCTGCTGATTAGATGAGTATTTATGGACTCTCCGTTAGGAGTGGGCCAGTGGACGAGGCTCTCAGCGGCTGTACGGTGAGATTGGAGACATGCACATTGTTGATAAGCTATCGTAACGTTTCAACAGCTCCGCCTCGGCTAACCCAGTTCACATCAATGTAGGTTATCCGCTCTAATTTTAATTGTTCTGTAACATCATGTCTGTCCTTTAGTGATTTGACCAAGATCTCACATCCTCATAAAGGTAGTTTCATATCCCGAAAACAAATTCCATTATAGAAGACTAGTGATGTTTGTTGTGGGGGTCGGTCTGTGGCAGAATTATTTAAGTTTATATAGTTTTACATAACCAGGAGACATTGAAACCTGGACGAGGCTGAACTGGCGTGTGAAGGGGTCAGTAAACACCCCTGTGAAGTTTATTAACAGCACATTGTGTTCACAGTGTGGCCTCTGGCTCTGACAGGCGGGCAGGATGGGGGAGCAAGCCGGCGGCGGCCCCGCGGCTGCCATCTCTCCCGTGCAGCAGATGCTGGCGTCCGGCACCGGAGCCCTGCTCACGTCTATTTTTGGTGAGAAACAAGGACTGACAATTTATTGAACACTCAGTGTTTTATCACACACACACACACACACACACACACACACACACACACACACACACACACACACACACACACACACACACACACACTTTGTGTTTTACTAACATCAGTTCATGTGTTTCCAGTCACACCGTTGGATGTTGTGAAGATCAGACTGCAGGCTCAGCAGACGCCGTTCCACCAAGGTAGGACACGTCTTCTTCTATGGTGTGAGATTCTTCTGCTTTCAACAGCTGCTGTCTCATCTTCTATCTGAGCTGTTCCTCTCTTTTACCTGCTCTGCTTTTGCTTGTTTTTTCATAGCGTTAAAATGTGAATCTGCTCCGTGGGGTGGTGTCAGCCGCCCCTCCAAGTGTGAGTATCTCACCCGCAGTCGCATGCTAACACATGCAAACCTTCTCTGTGTGACCACACGCTTACCTACAACACACGATAAAACCCTTTTGCAAACATCCATGTGATTTGTCTTTAATCAGTTTTCACGTTCTGGTTTCTCTTCTATGTCTTGTTTGTTTGTGTACGAAACTGCTATAACTGTTTCATGTTGTCTACAATATGTCAGATCCAGGAATCAGAAAACATCAATTCCACATCTGTCAGAGCTTCTTTTAGATTCTTTCTCTGAAAGACTCAAGGTTTCGTCAACAGTCGTCTCTAAACAAACATGCAGAGTAATCAGCCATTGCCTCGATGTTATCTGATAACATCTGAGTGGCTCTGCTGTCTTTGCCTTCACATTTGTTGGTAGTAAACATGGTCACAACATGATCGGTTTTGGCTTTTTAAAGACATTAAGAGATGATGATAAAGTGACGCCTGAGGTCACACAGTTGCTGATCTGTTTCAACGGACCATCAGTTGACCGCCAGCTGTTCGATCTCTCCGCAGGGAGGTGTTTCCTGTATTGTAACGGTCTGATGGATCACATCTATGTGTGTCGGAACGGAAGCAGCTGCACCAGCTGGTACAAAACACCGACACGCTTCAGTGGGACTCTTGTGAGTAGAGAAAACATCCATAGACTGCATAAAAGAAGTGGATGCAGCTGTCAGTTCTGATTGCACTGACATCTATGAATATTGCTTTGCTCTGCATTTTTTTTTTTTATGCCGACAAATATATGAAGTTTGTCATTTATGTGCTGCAGGATGCTTTCGTGAAAATCACTCGCCATGAGGGGCTCAGGTCCTTATGGAGCGGGCTGCCGCCAACACTGTGAGTATGAAACCTCTTAGCAAAACCTGTTAAAAAACTTGGGAAAGGACACAGATGCAGGGGGTCAGCGGCTGATGTCATCAGACTGACTTCCCACATACAACATAGAGTGCAGTCCGAGCTTAACCTCATTAGAAACCCTGTGTCTGTGTGTGTATGTGTGTAGGGTTATGGCCGTACCTGCCACCATCATCTACTTCACCTGTTACGACCAGCTGCGGGACTTCCTGAGATACGGCTTGGGTTTCCAAGGCAGCCACATCCCGCTTGTTGCTGGGGGTCTTTCCAGATGTAAGTTCATTAAAAAGACAAATAAACTCTCTCCCTGTAAAATGATTAGTTTTTAATCCTTGTGTGTGTTGCAGTGGGGGCTGTCACAGTGATCAGCCCTCTGGAGCTGGTCAGGACTAAGATGCAGTCGCGTCAGCTGTCCTACAGCGAGCTGGCTGTGTGCATCCGCTCAGCGGTGGCGCAGGACGGCCTGCTTTCACTGTGGCGGGGCTGGGGACCCACCGTCCTCCGAGACGTCCCCTTCTCCGGTAAGAGCAGCACCAGCTATAATTGCTATAAAGAGCAGGGGGACAGAAAGTGATTATACATTTTCTACCTGCTACCCATCATTCTTTCACCACGATGACCATGAACAAGTACAATGAATTTAATGTGGTAATTACAAGTTATTTGTTTTAATGTAAAGAACTCTGCAGACATTCTGTTCCGTGTTTGAAACATACTGAGATGATTATAGACGAGTACCTCATGCTGCAGGACCTAGGTTCACCTGGAGAGGCATAAAGGGAAGAGTATAAGTTGACTGTAACACCCTGTTTTTGTATCCACAGCCCTCTACTGGTTCAACTATGAACTTATGAAAGCCCACCTATGTGAACGATCCCAAATGTCTCAGGCCAACTTCTCCGTCAGCTTCACTGCAGGAGCCGTCTCTGGAGCTGTGAGTTCTCACTGCAACACTGCATCCTGTTAACATGTTAACACTGCTGCTGCACTGATACCTTTTTCCACATACAGGGTTTATTTATTACTGGTTAATACAGGCGGAGCACAACTGTTCGATGTACGATCGTCCCTGTGCTCCTATTTGTTTGCCGGAACGATGAGGAAGATATTTCTCCTCATACGTCCCCCGTGGTCGGCCCTCAGTCGGCTGCACGGTACAAAGGAGGCAACCGTTCGGTCACTCGATGCTCTCACCAGTAACATTCAGTGTCCGGACGATCTGCTCCCACGAAGGCTTGTCTTTCTCTACTATGATACATTGTATCGCACATATTTCATCATCCTACATATACAAAGCAAATCCTGTATTTTGTTGGAAACCAAGGTGACGAGTCCCAAGCCATCTATAGTAGGGACTAACTGTAGAGTTTGACGATTGTCACTCAGTGTTAATCAATAATAAATCAACCGCCCTGTTGATGTGATCTTCCCTCAATCCTCTGATAACATGATACGACTGTTTGTGTCTGTCATGGTTTGCAGATCGCCGCCGTCCTGACGCTGCCGTTCGACGTGGTGAAGACTCGCCGGCAGATCCAGCTGGGAGAGATGGATTCTCTGGGAGGTTCGTTTCTGCTTCCTGTAATGGATTTACTGTCGTACAATGTTTACAGCAGTATTACGATATTAACCCTGATTAAAGAATATGACGCTGCCATGGAAACGGCATTTTCTGATGACACGACTAAGGTCACGGTCGCAACTCCTGTATTCACACAAACTTCTTTAAAATTTTGGCAAAGTTTTGAGTTTTGACAGCGTTGCTCTTTCCTTCAGCAAGTATTAGGATGAAAGAAATCTTGTTAACCAGCAGTACATGGAGGGAAACTGATGTCAGTAGACTTAATTGTTTGCTTGTTCTTGTTCCCCTCAGTTCCGTTAAAGAGGACCACATCCACCTGGCACATCATGAAGCAGATATGGACTGAACTGGGCTACAGGGGCCTTTTTGCAGGTAGACAGACGTTTTTGTGTGTATATATAGTATATTTTGTATTTTCTAAGAGCTGAACATAAAGTGAAAACGTTTGTGTCTTCTGCAGGTTTCATGCCCAGGGTGATCAAAGTGGCGCCAGCCTGTGCTGTTATGATAAGCACCTACGAATTTGGGAAGACCTTCTTCCAGAAGTTGAACCTTGATCGCGAGCGGCTGGCTCCCTGAAGGACGTCTGTGTGGCGCTGACAGCGGGAGAATATCGTTTTACAGCAGACATTAACATCTGGACAGTCCTTGGGACAAGCTGCTCTTATGATGAGCGACAGGATTTGGTTTCATGTGAAGGTAGAAGAAGAGGATCTCCGCACTTAACTGACTGTGATGAGACTTCACACATCCATGAACAGGAGTTTGAATAAACCTGTGGACCACAGACTTTATGTGTGCTGACTATTAAACGTTTTACAGGCATCCTACAGATAGAATGTTTTTTTGGACGCACAAACGAAGTGGGCCAATTCCAACCCAGTTCAATACCAATAACCCACACTATCTTGGGAGTGAGTGTAAGACGTAATGCTCAATGTGAAAATGAAAAACTGCATCGGTACTGTAGCATGACTTTGAGAACAATCATCCCCACATGTTTTACTGCCTGATAAACTGCATGATGTGTACAGCCGCCTTCCATGAAGGATCCAGATAAGCTCCTCGCATCAGCACCGCTGCAGCAGCAACACATGACCTGTTTGACTTTTATCTATCGAGTAGATGACGGCAAATATGTTGTGTGTGTGTGTGTGCACTGGGTTGATGCATAGCACTTAACATTTCCAACACAAGAAATCAGAATATCACAAGTACAGGTTTATATGAATGCTGAATGTATGACACCTAACTGTTCTCATTATTGGAAGAAGCCATATTGTTCAACAGCCCAGCGCTGGTTTGAGGATGTGAGGATTCTATCTGTCAAACAAATTGTTAGAAATGAAACTTATAATCTTTTGATGACATCGCAAGAATCACTCACCATCTGATCAAAACATCTGCATCCGGCTTCACAAATATCAGACTATCCAAAGCAGAAACAACATGAGTTTCTGCTCGCAGGCGAGATGTTATCAAAACATTTGTTTATGTAACATTATTTTCCTGCCTTGTCCTGAAAAGTTAGGTGTCTGTTTTTTTTTTTTTATTAATTAAATGGTAATAAATATTACCGCAGCTTGATTTATATGTTGTGTGAATTATTTGATGATAAAATATGTACGTTGATCATGGTTGGAGGAAGTAAAGGAAGCTAGAAGTGCAATCAGAGAACAAACCTGTTTTTGCACAATATTTAATGGGTTCTACCTTTGCCAATGCTACACCCCCTCCGACAAGTCTGGTGGATATCAGCTCAACTAAAAGCTGTTAGTATGTAACTGCTGGAAGAGGAAATCAGACGTCCCCAGTTCCTGTCAGGGGAGAAATAGTTTACAATCATCACTTTCTATTGTGTCTCTCTTATAACGGCACAGAATTACACAGGATCTACTTTAAAAAAAAGTGGATGGTATTCTGGATTCTAATTCTGATACCTGATTTTGATTCTGATTCTGATCTGTCTAGAACAACTTAATTTTGTTTCCATTTAACACTGTGAAGAATTGTTAGAAAATCAAGACAGTAATACAGATGTAAATGATGTACAGTATTGAGAGGAGAAATTATGATAAACTGCTACATAAGCACTCAATTCGGTTTTGTTTTAACATTTGATGTGCCGTTTTAATTATGTTATATCGCTCAAAGTCAACAGCGACATTCAGTGGCCGCTGAGTGTTATCGCACATGCATGGGCGAAATACCGGCGGGTGGGACTTAACTCCGGATAGTCTCGCGATACGTGATCTCCATATAAAGGCACATCAACCCTTCTGAAGGCCTCTTTGAATCGGCTTGGGGACGAAATGGTGAGTTTCTCCTCACCGCAGCCACTCGCTAGACAGGAATCCGTCTGAAATCTAAACCATCTGACAGAATTCACATGTTTTAGAGAGACACATTTGTTTTGTAGACATCTTTTTAATTAACATTGTGCAAATTTCTTTGTTTATCTGAACCTTTACTTAGCTAATACTTTTACTACCATCCAAATGACTCATGGCCCAAGATGGCTGCGTTTAGGCATTTTAATGCCTTTTATTTATAGTTACATGATTTCATACATTCTGTATGTTTAGTAATTCAAATGTTGGTTAATGGCTTCACGTTAAGCTAAAGTATCTTTAGCCGTGCTCATTCACAGGTGTTAGCTAGCTACGCTAACAACGTGGTTACCCTTCCCTGCATTAAACTTTCCAACATAACTCCGTGCTTTGCTATGAAAATATGCATGATCCTGTGATTAAACGTATTCCTCCATCCCACAGTCTCACCGTAAGTTTTCGGCTCCGCGCCACGGATCTCTGGGCTTCCTGCCCCGCAAGAGGGCTCGTCGTCACCGCGGCAAGGCCAAGAGCTTCCCTAAGGATGATGCAAGTAAACCCGTTCACCTGACCGCCTTCCTGGGCTACAAGGCCGGCATGACCCACATCGTCCGTGAGGTGGACCGACCTGGCTCAAGTGAGTCAAACCAGATATCTCGTATATTTAATGATGAGCTAGAAAGTTAGTTCTGCCTGTGATGATCCCCTCGACGGGCGGACATAATGGGTTAATCCCCCTTGCTGAATGTCGAGCACTGAGTACAGTTAAACGTCAGATAAAAGTTTAAAGTTTCCCAGTTACACTTCTCGGATAGTAATTTCATCCTTATCCTGCAGAGGTGAACAAGAAGGAAGTGGTCGAGGCCGTGACCATCCTGGAGACTCCACCCATGATCGTGGTCGGAGTTGTGGGCTATGTTAACACTCCCCGTGGCCTCCGCTCCTTCAAGACCATCTTCGCCGAGCATGTCAGTGATGAGTGCAAGCGACGATTTTACAAAAACTGGTGAGATGCTGAACATTGTAAAGAGTATATGAAGCAGATGTTAGTTGCTCAGTTGAAATGTTCTCACTGAGCGAGTCTAACAGTACGGTGGCCCCTGTGGCAGCTCCGCTCAGGTGCCATGTGCCCTGATGAGCTCCGGGCTCCTCTGGCCAGTGGAAAGTTCTGCTTAGAAACTGTGCCATGAGCTGAAATCATTAGCTGGTGAAGCCCCCCTCTTATGAGGGGGTGAACAGCTAGGCACTGCGTTCTTCCGCTGGCCCTTCGGGGTTATGAAGGACCTCTGCCAACCTACCTCTGCTCTCTCTTCTGTGTGCGGCACCGCTTGCTCTCAGGTACAAGTCCAAGAAGAAGGCTTTCACAAAGTACTGCAAGAAATGGCAGGATGATGATGGCAAGAAGCAGCTTGAGAAGGACTTTGCCTCCATGAAGAAGTACTGCCAGGTCATCCGCATCATTACCCACACACAGGTATGTCTCACACTTTATGTTGACATTCCCTGATTGTGTGTCAGTGATGAGACCACGGATTTCTGCGTCAGGCATGGCGCCCGATACATATGAGGATACCTTCCATGCTGCCTTCCTTCTGAGACTTGATCAATCTTTACTGTTCTGCAGTCATTTGTGGCGATTTCCTTAAAGTGTTTGTTCTGTGCAGATGCGTCTGTTGCCGCTGAGACAGAAGAAGGCTCACCTCATGGAGGTGCAGCTGAACGGAGGCACCATCTCTGATAAGGTGGACTGGGCCCGTGAGAAGCTGGAGCAGGCCGTGCCTGTGAACACCGTCTTCTCCCAGGATGAGATGATTGATGTCATTGGTGTCACAAAGGGTCACGGATACAAGGGTAAGATTGACTCTGAAACTGGATATCTTGTATATTTAATGATTAGCTGGAAAATCAGTTCTGTCTGTGATGATCCCCTCGACGGGCGGACATAAATGGGTTAATCCCCCTTGCTGAATGTCGAGCACTGAGGCATGGTAGATACCTCTGACACTGATGTCCTTTACTCTGTGTGAGCTTCTGTTAATCAGTTCCATCTCCTCTTTATAGGTGTCACCAGCCGTTGGCACACAAAGAAGCTTCCTCGCAAAACCCATCGTGGTCTTCGTAAGGTGGCCTGTATTGGTGCCTGGCATCCTGCCCGTGTGGCTTTCTCTGTGGCCCGTGCTGGTCAGAAGGGATACCACCACCGCACAGAGATCAACAAGAAGGTGTGTGTGTGAAGGAGGCCACACGTTTGTGTAAATGAAGGTGTCGGATACATTTGCTCACTGATGCGTTTATTACTTTCGTAGATCTACAAGATTGGCCTGGGCTACCACCAGAAGGATGGAAAACTGGTGAAGAACAACGCCTCCACAGAGTACGATCTGTCCAACAAGAGCATCAACCCCCTGGTAGGTGATCCTGAACACCCGTACGTTGTTTGGGCATCCGGCTTGAAACTAAATGTGACACTTGTTCCTGCGCTTGTTTTTTTTAGGGTGGATTTGTCCACTATGGAGACGTAACCAATGACTTTGTCATGGTGAAGGGCTGTGTGGTCGGGACCAAGAAAAGGGTGCTGACTCTTCGCAAGGTGAGGATGTAGTTGATGATGATAATAACTGATTGTGAGGACAAAGCAATTGATCGATCTTCAACACTAACTTGTCTGTCTCTTCCAGTCTCTGCTGGTGCAGACGAGCCGTCGTGCCCTTGAGAAGATTGATCTCAAGTTCATCGACACCACCTCCAAGTTCGGTCATGGCCGCTTCCAGACTGTCGAGGAGAAGAAGGGCTTCATGGTAATTCTAGTTTCTCTGCCACCTTTTGTCCTACATGTCAGTAAAGTAATTGTCATGCACTGTTCGTAACCTGGTTCAGTTTTCAGTATGAACTGTGGGTTCCATTCCAGTGCAAAAGTGAACCCCAGTGAGGCAGGGGAGCAGTGCCTGTTTGTGCTAGCTCCCTGTTCACTCTCTGGGAACACAGGCCAACATAACACATGAAGGCCTGCAGAGTCAAAGTATCATACAACTGATCATGTTTCTCTTGTCCACAGGGTCCACTCAAAAAGGACCGCAAGGAAACCAAAGAGGAGACCGCATAAAGTCCTGCTGCATCTGTCTTGACTGTTACCATCATTACTGTTCTGCAGAGTCAATAAAAACCCAAAACCCCAAGAATGTGTTTTTATTATACAAGGTGACATCTCTGAGGAGGTTGTAACCTGCTCAGGTAGATTTCAAAACTTTTGAGATGGCAGTTTGAACTTGCAGCACATCTGTAGAGCGCCTCATCTCCTGCAGCAGTAACTGTCTCTGTCAGCAGCCACCTATGCAGAACTGATGCGCTAACATTGCATGTAACCGGCTATACGTGTCCTTGAGCTGTAAGGCTCATATCCAGCTGACATCAGAACTCTTGGCAGTCACAGAGCAGCAATTAAGCTCCGCCATCATCCTTTCTGACTCATCACTGCCAAAAGTAAAACCTCCACTTCAGCAGGTAATGAGGAAGACCCTGAGAGGCTTTTAAATGTCCTGCAACTGTCTCAAGACACTGCTGCATGTTCAGCACACTTGGCAAAAAATGACTTATGGAATTTCCAAGGTACCACCTATTTCAGGTTAACCTGCAGCTGAAGGACAAATGCTAGCAGTTCCAGTAGTTGTGAAGAAAAATCCTGAAAATGTATGTTGCAACTTCCATACCAATGACGCTAAAATTTAGCCATATTAAAATGTTAGTTTATTCAAACTGGTAAAGAATCAGTTCTCATATGAAACTAAAGCTATATTCAGTACACTTATTTATGAATCCCTTTTTAAAGACACTTGGTTTGACCTGAAGGAACTGCATATGAAAATGAGGGGAGCAGGGTGATCAGTAGATGTGCACTTAGAACATAAGCTGCTAGTAAATCTTGAAATTTCGGGCATTAAAGGACAATGTGTCGAGTTTAGTTTGTGTCGGTCTGCTTGTTGAAACATTTGGGTCGGCTGCTGCAAACACTACTGAGCCTCGAACGAGGTGCAGTCAGATGATCCTGGACCTCCGGGGTTGGAAGAGGAGTTGCAGTTCAACGCGCTTTACAACCTGCGCCCTCAATGTGACAGTTAACTGCCATTTCTTGCTCTCTCAGTCTCGGTCCCGTCCAGGTGAGGTCAGGTGTCCCAGCAGGCGCTCGTTTTATGACCTCGTGCATCTGCTCAAACAGCATCTCTGCACTTTCCTTAAAGGCTTGTCCGCATCCTTCCACCTTATTAGTTTAGTCCTCCATCATCTCACACGAACTGTCCTCAGAGTCAGGCCGGACTGAGGCCTGTGTTGTCTGTGTCACTACTTTATGACTGCATGTGTGTGTGTGTGTGTGTGTGTGTGTGTGCGGGCTATCATGCAGCGGGACCTCCAGTCCTGCCCTGAGGTAGCAGCTGTTGCTAGTGGGGCAGCTGCCAGGTAACCAGGATGCATGCTGGGACGGCAGTGAGAAGGGCATAGCGTTTGATTTATGTGTGTGTCTGTGAGAGAGAGTGGGCAGTTGGCTTTTCACATGCAAGTAGATGTGTGCATCTGTGTGTAGGTGTGTGTCCTGGCATCACCGCCCAGCTGGCAGAGAGTCAGCGCCCGGCCGTCCTGCAGAGAGAGGGAGGAGGCCGGGTGGTGTCTGACAGGAGGAGCAGGCTGCCGGAGGAGACACACGGCCGACACACACTCAGTTGTTAAAAGGTTTTGAAGGATTTCAGAACAAAAAAGTTTGGGGATTAACAGAAAACTTTTGGGATTTCCAAGGAAAGGTTCTGGATTTGCATAAAATGTTTACATTTTGAATGAAAGACGTATTACCCTCCTAATAGAGCACCTTCCTGTTTGCGGTGATGATCATTTCCTGTTTGATTGCACAATAAAGACACAAACATCCACAAGAGGGTTTGCAAATGTATTCATATTTCAGCATCAAGTCACATATTGTTATGCAAGTAAACAGGCTGACAGCCCTGACAGACGTGTTTCTGTCTCTGCAAAGAAATAAAAGTGTCGTTTTGGGTTAATGTTGAGTGGGAAGAGCTTCTGTCACATTCAGCGCTGACTGAAGCTGGATTTTTCCCACCGACCAGGCAGTCCTCTCCCTCTCCGTGTAAAGGACAGTGGATGTGAGGAGCATCTCTCTCGGGTCTGCCAGACTGCAGCTCCTGCACCCCTGCACTGTGGCATCAGTATTCCAGGCCCGTTCTTGGACACGGCGTTCCCGGAGCTGACAGATGCCGTCTCCCGTCCCGCCACCAGAGGGCAGAGCACAGCGCTGCATTAGCTCCGCGCCTCCCAGAGCCCCTTTGTGTGCTGAAGCCTACTTTGCATCCTTCTCTTTATCTTTTTTTTTGTGCCCTCTATTCAGAGCCTGGATTTAAAAGCGTCACATGTGAATTAGCAGCGACGTCGCTCTGGTCCAATTTTTTGGAATCATGGACCCCCATCCTGCTTGTGTCAGCAGCGGGGTGGATGAGAATGTGTCATTTCAGACTACGTTTGCTCCAATGATTTTTTCTTCCTTTTTTCAGCTGGTTGATCGCGTGCTTATAGCCTTCTAAACTCCGCATGACCCATAAATAACCCGGGGTGAGCGCAGTCAGCAACTGTTCTCTGGTCAGCACAAACAACAACAGGCTGCATTGCACACTGACACACACACACACACACACACACACACACACACACACACACACACACACACACACACACACACACACGCACACATAGAAGCTTGCACATGCATAATCAGTATGTGCACAAGGAAAATATAAACATCCGTCCATCCAAAAATCCACACACACACACACTTCAGGTTGCATTTTTGTTGCCAGAGTAGTAATCCTCTGAGAGTGACTGCCGACTGCTGCTGTGACCTCCCAGGCTCCTCTCGGTGACTTAAAATTGGCGGTATAGCCTAGGAGGCTCGGGGTGACGCGCCTGCACAGCTCCCATGGGCGCCTGCTTCAATTTTCCAGAACGTTGTCCAGTAAAGTCAGAGAAAGGTCATTAGTGGGTTTGATGTGGGGTTATGTAACCTCGCAGCCTGCCAGAGACACAAAAGCCAGAGCGAGCCAGCGAGAGTTAATATTCACAGCCAGGAGGGGACAGTATGTTCCTCAGGCCTCATCTCCGCACTCCTCCTCCAGTGACCCCCAACTGGAAGACGAGCACCACCCGGCTGCTCGCCCACCGATCAGATCACACAGCGCTGCAGAGATCACAGCAGCAGGCCGGAGGGAAAAGTACACCCACTGCTAAGTAATCAATTGCATATATTCCTTAATTAAAGAAGTTATTGTACATGTGGCGTGGAAACACCTAATCCTAGATATTGTAATTTGATTTAAGCTGGTTTTACTCAGGTGATGTATTGTTTCGCTGGCGTCCTCCATCCATCAGTGAAATATGTAACGAGACGCTGGGCTGAATCGGTTATGAGACAGAAGTCAGAGAGGACGGAGATACAAATGGAAAAGTACTTATTCATTCCTGAGACATATTAAAAAACGTGTCACCGGGGTCAGGAGCTGCTTCCTGCTCTCTCCCTGGCGTCCTCTTTCATATCATCTTATAATAATGAATTCTGAATAAAGATGGGCCCTGTTCATTTGGACTCCTGCATTAACATATTTACCCTCAAAGTTAAAGGGAGCAGCTTGTGTCCTTCTGGTTGTCTCCAAACTTGGAGAACACTGAGGGAAGCATACAACTTTCTACGTCTTGAATTAACTTCCCCAGCTCTCAAAATGTCACTTCATTCATACGTTCATACGCTGATGTGGGAGGCTGCGAACCCTCTCATCAGGACCGATTGAAGGACCTGCTCAGGGACACTGGAGGAGTCCTCCCAGCGCAGGACGGCCACTCTGCCCCCTGAACCATCTGTCTTCCTTCCACCTCACATACATAAAACAACACGGCAGTCTTGAAGAATTAATCCTTTTCTGTCTCACAAATACATTTGCTTTGTGAATCTGCCTCGGAACAGAAACACACTGCAGGATGTCAGCGATGCTTTTAGGGCGGCGGTGTGGAAAGCCTGGATGTTCTTCCTCCGTGTGGAAGAGACCTGACGGTGTGATTGCAAACCCGTGTTTCATTCCGAAGACTGTCTGTGTTTTACAGGCTGTTTTCAACATGAAAGTGAGACTGAGAATGTATTAAAACAAGCTGCACCTTTACAACCGGAGACACAACCTCCCATGTAGGTTCTTCAGAGTCAAACAGTCAGTTTACGTCACATTATTTTCTTACTCACGTCAGTAATTTTGTCGGGAACTCATATTAGAAATAAAATAATCCAGCAATATGAACAGAAAATAAATACATTTGGAATAGACTAAAATATATTGATATTTATATATACAAAAATGATAATAGTATTATGATGAAAATGTGAAATATATGATATCAATTATATATTAATTATAATTGTACAGAATTGTTGTTCTGTACAATTATATATTTATTCCAATTTTCTAAATTAAAATGTCCCCTAGTTATTTATTTTGATTTTGTTATTTCTGCCGCCAGGTTCTCTCTGTCAATAACACTATAAGTAGTTTGACGATGTCGTCAAGCACCGCGGGATCATGGGAGTTGTTGTCTTCATTAGTGAACAATCTACCTAAAAAACTACCTACAGATGAAGGCTGATTTTATAGTTCTGGGTTACAGTGTCTCACTCCGAAGATGAGAAGGGGTTTTATGAGGCATGACGACATGTTGAGGGTCGGCTGGTTAGCAACCTCACAAACGATCCCTTTAACAGGACCAATAAAATGAAGGCTAGTTTAAAACCCTTGTGGGGACCAGATGATCCGTTCCCAGTGGGAGGCGAGTCACACACACACACACACACACACACACACACACACACAGACACACACACACACACCATCGCACGTGTGCTCTATGAGACGATATCTGTCATTACGTTCTGAGGGTCTCGGTCTTCACATCGTCATCGGTAGTTTGACAAACCAGCTTTACAGCAAGATCAACTTACGATGTTTCTCCAGAGCCGTTGTGATTCTCCACCGGGCGGACAGGCTGTCGGGTTACTGAGCTTTAAGGTCTTTGCACGCCACGTCTTTTTCCTTTTCCTGTAAACTACTTTTTAATCTGATTAAAAACAGGAAACTTGCACTCCGAGTCAGAAGCATCGTATCATTCTATTCTTAGGAATAAAATAACAAGACAAAACGTGACCCTTAGCATGAAGCTATTGTTTAGCATCGTGCACGATCTAATCGTTCCTACGTCGTCTGTTTTCCGATCTGCACCAACTCGTCTCCGTGTTCTGCAATTACCTCCAATAATCTGTGTGTTCTTTGTGTTGTTTGTAGAGATCTTTGGGCTGAGAGACGAGACTCTCTTCATCAGACGCAATTGCCTAGATTGCTCTCTGTAGTTAAACGTTAGCTTCACGCTAATATCATCCATCCATTGCACACACGTGGTGGAAAGTACTTGTCCAAATGAATTATATTAGATAAGAATAATAAAACTGTGCAAGTCCTCCGACGTGCACAGTCATTCAGTGCTGAAAGGAAAGAGGCGAGTTATGTGAACTTGTGTTTAGAGACACGCAGGGAAACGTGGTGATTTGTTCCCCCTAGGGTTCGTATTTTATTCATCAGGACTTGATGCATCCACGTATAGGATCATTCGGTTTTGGCACCTTTAAAGATTTCAATTTGAACAACACATTAAAAATCCCAGAAAAAAAAAAAAAAGAAACAAAGAAATGGATAAGGCTGTGTGAGTTTTAAAAATAAAATACATACATATATTTATATATCCATTAAGAAATGAACCGAAAAACAAAAAGAAGCAGTTTTGTTCAATCGTCTGGTTTCGTCTCACAAAAAGCTAATAAGACAAAATGACCCGAATAAATAAAAACAAACAAAAATACACATGGAAACATTAATACTTTGCTTTTTTTCCCCTTATAATTATTAACCTTTAAAACTTAAGTTTCTCAAGAGCAGATTTGCTGTAATTTTTATAGCATGCATTTAATTTCTGTAATTGTGAGTCACTTAGCTTCGCTTGTACTATTTCATATTTATTTATTTTTTGTTTGTTTGGCGTCCTCTTCTTTTCCTTCCCCTCTGCTCCTTCCTTTTTTTTTGATTTTGTAGAAGTCGTGTTTGGAGTCTGACCTTTGACCCCCGTCGTAGGCTCTTTCTTTTTAGGGGGTTCAAATCCTCCCGTTACGACCTCGCCCCCCGAAAAAAGAAAGCGAACAGGGACTGAGAAAAAGACGAGAAGGTTCTGTTAAAAGAATAGATATTATACTGCTGCGACCGCCTCTCGCTCCCAAACTTCTAAAAGAGTCTTTTTGTTACCAACTTGGTTTTAGTTAACTTTTCTTTTTTTTTTGCTTCGGTTAAGTCTGTATCTCTTGATTATTAATTTATTTATAAAAGTAATACATATATATATATAGTACCTTTGTTAGAGATTACAGATTGGGCTAATTCCTACTGAATCCCAAGCTGTAATAATTCACAGTTTTAATGCGAAAAAGAAACAAATGAAATAAATAAATAAATATATGTGAGCGGCGGGCTGGCGGAGGGGAAGCTCGACCTGTTGCTCCGACCAAACTGTGGGCAAAACTGTCAAACCTAAAGGCTGTGAAATCAATTCTTTATCTCATGAACGCCCAACCCCCCGACCCCTGTCAGTGCCCAACACCTCACAACCCCCCACCCAGCACAAAAGATGGCAGCCTCTCAGGTAACCTGAGCCGTTCTCTGCCGTCCAGTCCAGGAACACAGCGGACTTGTTGAAACCTTCTCAACATGGTAATGGAAAAGTCATGCAGCTGAACGAAAAGAACAAATGTCTATAAACATGGAACTCCATCGTCTCCTGGGGCCGACTGGACCCACAGGGGTTCCCGTGTCTCCTGGTCTCCTGACTCCGCCCGGCTGGCCCGGCCTGTGTCAACTCCCTCATACCGGCGTGGTGCGGCGGTTTGCTGTGTTGGTGTGGCTCGAGTCTTTCAGGTCCTTCTGGATGCAGTTGTGGACTTGCAGGAAGTTGTGGTCCCTCTCAGAGTTGTAGGTGGCGGTGGGCGTGCCAGAGGATTTGAGGGTGTCCCGGGGCAGCGTGTACATGGAGATCTCTGTGGACGGCAGCGCGCTGAAGCCCTTGAGGCCCACCGGCGAGGTGTCACGGGAGTGTGATGGGTCTGTGGAGCGGGAGGAGGAGCGCGAGCGGCGCCGGTAGCGATAGCGGTAGCTGGGGATCCGTGTTATGGCCGAGCCTTGGAGGTAGTCGGCTGCGCGCGCCCCTATTCGGAGCTGTCGATGGCGGTCGATGAACATGTGCACAGCCAAGACGCCGACCATCTCAGCCATGATGAAGGAGAGGGCGCCGAAGTAGAAAGACCAGCCGTAAGAGTAGCTGTTCTTCTTGGAGTCGCTCTTTGATGGGTCCCCCGCGTTGGCTGATATGTACACAATGATCCCGATGATGTTGCTCAGGCCTGGAGGCAGGGCGGGGACCGCACAACAGGACAGAGGGGGTTATGGGTAACGGGTTCATGGGGATAGGAGAGAAGAAAACAAAGGGTTATTTTGACGTGTCACTGCGAATATGAAAACTGTGCGGTGATCTCATCACATCTACATCTCGACTTGTTAGTTGAGTCGCAGAAGAGAAACGTTTGACACGGCGGATCGGAGGAAAAGTGTGTCAGGGACACCATATTTATAGAGATGAGTCCCGACGGGCGGCTTTCCGCCTCGCAGCAGGACCACGAGAGAAGAAAGGGAAGACAGAAGAAGAAGAATAGAAGAATGCAGAGCAGAAGATGACCACGGACTCGGGCTCCTGTAGTCATGCGTATATAACAGAAGGAAGTAATAGAAGTAAACTCTCATGTCAGCATCTGGTGAGATGATCTCATCACAAAGACTCAAAGCAGGAGGGGTGGCTGCAAACCTCGGTTCCGTGCAGTTGTATCAAACAGATTCACCATGTTAATTAGAAACTTTTAGATGTGCTGGTGGGCAGGCTTTTGGTTTGCTAGATGTTCCTCTGTTTCCAGACGTTACCCAGCTGCCGGCTGCTGCTTTTTATTCAACAGGAAAATAGAAGAGAGGCATCGATCCTCCCTCCACCGGACGCAACACAATATATGAGGCCAAAGTGTTCATCTATTACTTTAAGGGGAAAATCCAACGCCTGAAAAGGTGGTTAATTTACAATAATAAATAAATAATCCGATATAAGCACAAACTCAGAACTGGGCATCAAGACCTGCATTCAGTGTGTTTGACTCACCTGCAGACACAAAGAAGATCCCTGCGCTGAGGATGATGTTGTGACGGGACTTGTAGAACTCGCTGGCGGCTATACACAAGCCTCCCATGAAGAGCAGGATGACGCTGAGGATGGGGAAGATGCTGGAGGCTCGCACCGCACCTGGGGAGGGCGTCCACATGGGGAGGAGAGACGCCAAGATGTGCAGGGGTGAAAGATGTGATGGACATAAAGCGGGAGGAGTGAGAAACAAAGAGAGAAGAAGCACATTAGAATCCATTCCAGCATCTGCTCCTTGTGTGTGAGCACACCCCAATCAACACCCCATCAGGCCTGTGAAAGACTCCATCAACACTGTCTAGTGGGTGCGTCCCCCCACCGAGAGCCTGTTACCCAGCCTTATGTAATCACGCCGCTCGACTCCCGCTCAGCGCACTTCTGCGCAGACCACAGAGCTGCTCTCCGTGGCATCATGTGAACAGCAGTGCTACGGGGCTCTGGCATGTGTATCAGTGAGGCCGCCGTGCAGAGGGACGCCGCTGCGTCCTTCAAACGAACAGCGTCCTTGCAGCCAAATGTCTAGAAGTAAAAACTGTAAGAGGGATGCTGAGGTCAGTCCGGGGTCAAACAACGAGCTGCCTGCAGGTGTCAGGTAACATTAGTGTCATACGGAGGGACAAGTTGTCTGAGGAAGAGGAGGAACCGTTATTTTCATCATCCCTGCTTCTCTCTCCTCTTTAACAGACGTCCCATCACGCTGGTTACACTTTCACCACCTATCTGCTGTTCAGCACTTTTCCCAGCTTCACCCCAAAGTACTGAATCCAGGTTGGGTGGTGCCGTACATGCACCTCAACAGGAACCCGCTGGTGCTCCTGGCGGTTCCTCCGCCTGCTTACCTGCGGCTGTTCATTGATACCTTCCCCTCACACCCCTGTTATCTGGATCAGGGAATCCCCTTTCCGCCAGCGCCCTGAAGGCCTCATGGCACCTGATATGTGAGAACTCCACCCTGAGCTTCACCAGAAATGAATCCTAATGGGCAGTGGATCATCAACCCATCTGGGCGTTTGATGGGCCCCAGATGGACATGCTGATAGGCAGCAGTCACCAGCTGCAGTGGCGACACCCTCAGCTAGACTCTTATTGGTAACTACAGCAGGAGCCCTGCTTGATGAAACCTGTCCCCACCCACCCCATCACTAGTTGTTCCTCTTCCTAGGCACCATTGTTACCCGGAACCTCAAGTGCTCCGCTGACCCTCAGCTCCATCACTTAAAGAAGGCTAAACAGAGGATGCTGAGGAAGTTCAAACTGCCAGCGACGATGACGCTGCACTTCTACACTGCCACCCTCACCTCCTCCATCACCATCTGGTACACTGCAGCCACTGTCAAGGACAAAGGCAGACTGCGGAGGATCAGTCGCTCTGCAGAGAAGGTGATTGGCTCCAGTACAGCACCTCCATGACCAGTAGGACTGTGGGTGGGTGTTCCACCCTGGACGCAAGCTGTCTTCCTGTATTTGGACATGCACTGTGAAGATTAATTGTGTTGCATTTACAGGAACCATCTCTATGTGATGATAAAGACTTTGAGATTCTGGTTTTAGGTACCTTGATAGAACCTGAAATGAAATTAATGTTATCCTTTAAAAGCTGTACGAACCTTCTGCACATAGAATATTCATCAGGCTGACGGATGTAAGAACAGGTAAACAGGTAATTGAACTTTTTGAGCAACAAAACAAGTATTTGTAAGTCTTAAACTCGTCTCTTTAACTCAGAGATGTTGCATTATTAGTATTTTAATTACCTGTCACATCTTCACAAATCCTGCTGAACTCGTCTCAGCCAATCAGAGCGGTGCTGCAGCTCTGTGTTTTATGGGATGGAAACGACAAGAGCTGTTAAGCCGGGAGCTTAAGAACGTCGCGCATCACTCGGAAGCACCTTTATGAATGTGTTTTTGACCTGACGCTGTAATGTCTCTGCTCGCCGTCCCACCTGCATTCATCACGCCATCACTCAGCATCACCATGTGCTTATTGCTCCTTCTAACCTCGCCCGGCTCGGAACAGCTTCTGCAACTGAGCCAATCTGTATGATGAAGAATGCCCGTTACTCATCGTCCTCCATTTTTCTTTCACCTGCACCCGCCTCGCACACGGTCATCCGGCAAACGTCCCCCACCTCGTCTTTTCTTCTCCATGTTTGTCTCTCACCTAATTCAAACTCTGTCAGACAATTTCAAAGATAAGGTGTCGCCTTGCCCTCCCATCGTCTCCGTTCCTCTGCCATGTGTCTCCGTGCACTACCAGAGGGGATTGTGGGGATTTGGGTTACTGGTGGGGTGGGTTGATTAAATATTAAGTTGTCCTAAGAGTTGACCCCTCGTCTCTGTTCTGCTGTAAACGCATCCCTCTTCCAAAATTCCCCCGGTGTCCGCCTCCATCCCTCCACCCTGTTAACCCTGGAAGTATTGACGTGGCCACTCACAGCACATTACCTGAGGGTGGAGGGATGGGGGGGGGGGGGCTGCACTGGGGCTCTCTTTCATCCATCAGCCTCATGAGCAGAGACAAACGAGGGACAGAGGGCCAGCCGAATTTATTGATTGTTGACAGTGGTGCTGTTTAATAGTGCGGGATCTCAAGGTGACACGAAAGTTGAAGAAACCTCAGAGAGGCTCGATTGCAGGCAGAGAGAGAGAGATGGAGAGAGAGAGAGAGAGAGAGAGAGAGAGAGAGGGATGGAGAGAGAGGGAGGATTAGAGAGAGAGACGGAGAGAAAGACAAAGAGAGAGAGACAGAGATAGAGAGAGGGTGAGAGAGAGAGAGGGGGAGTGAGAGACGGAGAGAGAGAGAGATGGAGAGAGAGAGGTAGAGAATAAAGACTCTGCTCAGCTTGTTAGAACGTGAAGCTTCTTTCATCTGCACAAAAACCGAAGAGTATAAAAAGGACAATTTGTTGTTTTGCAGGCGGTTCTGTGCAAACCAGTCGCAGTAACTTCCTGCAGACTGCAGGTGACCTGATACTTTGGGAAGTAACTAAATACGTCACCGTCATTAAGAAGTAACTCGTTAAGTGACCTACTGAGACTTCCTTCCTCTTGTTGTGTATGAGACACCGCACAGCGAGGCGCCGTGGCTCTTATTGTTCGTTTCGTATTGTTGCATTAACTGCTGGTAACTGCCCAGAGCCGAGAAACAGTTAAACAAACCCGTTTCCACGGGCATGACAGCGCAGCACAACACTACAATAGTCTGTATGTCAGTGTCAGAGTGTCTCCTGATGGTCTACATGCAGCTTTGAAAAGGCCACTCTTCACACCTCATCATATCCGAAACACGTAACAATGACAGCATGAGGCTGACTCGAGGCTCAAGAGCTTCTGAGAGTTCTTGAAAGCAACAACTGGACCTGTGATGTTTTCCAGGGTGAAAGGATCCAGCACGGCTTCTCTCCTGTCCTATAGATTGCTCCGTATTAACATCCATGTTAAGCTGCACTCTGAAAAGTGCAGTGACCTTCACAGTGACCTCCTGGCAAAGACCTCCCCCCCCAGGGATGGAGCTGCAGTTTGCTGCACCGACCTGCCCCATGGGTTTGGCTGCTCTACCTCGGAAGAAAAGGCTGAAGTCCCTGCAGATTTCTCATGCCAGGATGCATTCTGTTCTCCTCTCTCACTGCGCCGAGTGTGTCAGTGTTCATAAATGAAGCTCTGATAGCCGTGTCTCTGAGCAGCTTGTTGCTGGCAGCGAGGGTCGGGGAGGAGGACGGGGCAGTAACGACACCCCGAGGGCAGGCAAGTGAGGCTGCTCCCATCTGAAACCACCGCTTCAAAAAATCAACCCCACATTTTCACCTTCCATCTTTTTAAGAATCGTCTGTCGGAGTTTGGATTCTGCCTGGAGGGATGTTTAAGAACGGCAGCATCCCCCTCGGGGGGGCCGCAGACAGAGAGACTGACAGATGGACAGGTACAGAGGATGATGGTGTAGAGAGGGAACAAGAACAGGTCCATGATACACCACGTTTAACTGGGTTTCTGAGATATATATTGACCTTCTACTGACTATCAGTTGATCACGTCCAACATATTAATAATTAATCAAAGTTACGTGACAACTATGAAGGGACGTCCGCAGTCCTGAGAAGGATCTGGTGGCCGTCTAGCGAGCTTAAAGTACTGTCAATCCCCCCCCCCCCCCCCCCC
>CAAKHC010004536.1:0-20000 GCA_901007825.1 Macroramphosus scolopax | reverse complement strand
GATTCCTCCATCCAGCCATACATTGAGAACACCAGTTGTTTCTTCTTTGTGTCGCAGCAGCTGGAGGTCATTTTTCTTTGGATTGCATGTGGATCAGCTTCCCCTCTAGCTTGCAACACTAAAGCTGTTCTCATTTTTAACATGGCGTGCATGAAAAAGCCCGCAAGCTGTCAAACCTGACTCTCTGCCGCTTTACGTTTGCAGATGAAAAACAACTCGAGTATATAATTTTCCATTTTCTCTATCAGCAGAGGGGAATTTGCCGGCTGCAGATTAACTGAGTGAATGTAAAAGTGATCTGAGGGGCTGCAACTCGACCCGTATATTCTAACCTTGTTTTAATTCGAGGACGCTCTCTCACCTTTGTGTTTTACAAGCTGCACGGACTCTCCATTCCCCCGTTAATAAGATATAACAGTCGAGTGCTGGAGCTCACTCGGTCAAGCAGGACAAAAATGATTGGCTTATAATTTATTGGCCTGTGCCTGCGCGCCGTGTGTTTTATGTATCAGTCGATGGATTCCTTATTCGTTGCCTAGGATACGGCGAGGACGCACAGGACGCTCAATGTCACCTGATGAGGCAAACACAGGCGCACAAGCAGGATTAAACATGTTAACTTTGGAGTAGAGCGCGGCATTAACATGTGGTACACCCCACTGACGACCACATCGCAGGTCATGTGATCACATTAGTGCCCTCTGGAGAGCCCCTCCCCCCTGCCGCCCTCCACACACACACTGATACCCGACACTGTGCAGCGTGCACATTCTTACCAGGACTTTTCAATGCCACTGAGGCCAACAAATTTAATGACATGTTATGTGGTTTGATACAAATTAATGATCTATTTATGTGAATTCAAATTATAGATTAACCACAAACACTATAATCTGAAGGTAATTGTGACGCACATTTCAAGTATTTCTCCAAAACTTGCATATTTTAAAGCTCCAGGTTGTTCATGATCCTGCCTGCCTGTGCTGTCGGGCTGCCCCCACCCACCCCGCCCCACCCCTGCTGCCCTACAAGCCCCTGCGTGTCCTGCCCCAGACCCATTGATTTTATCGGGCGACGCCAAAGCCAGTTCAGGCCAGCGTCCAGTCTGCTGCGAGGCCCCAGGGTGACACAGGCGGTGACAGGCCTGCCCTCATCAATGTCAGCGAATACTCTCAGATGGAGGCACTCGAACACCAGAGGCAGGGATCATCGCCGACTCAGGGGCACAAACAACCAGGAAAGTTCATAAAGAAAGTTATTTAAGAGGGTAAAAGAAACAACCCAGTAGTTACGGAATACTCCTTTATGCATTATCTCATAATTATGCATTGACTTGTGATGTGTTTGCTGAAACTGAGCCGGTGTAAATAAATCCTGGGAGCTCACTGCGGTGCCCTAATTCTCCACTACATATGCATGTAGTTCATTCATGCAGGGTGTTTTTTAAACCTGTTTGCTCGGTTCCAAATCTGTGGATTTAAAAAGTAAACTTTGCATTCTCATCTCATTACATCACATGAGAGCGTTCACGCTCAGGAGGGTCCTGAAGGTCCAATCCAGGGCGTGCAAAGAGAAACACTTTGACTACTTGCTAGAAACACAAGTTTTTGTCTGCCTTTGATGCAAATTTTCACGTCCACGTAACAACTGCTTGCACATCTGCACTCATTCTGTTAACCAGGGTTGCAGCTACTGGACATGCAGTTTAAGGCCACGTCACTTTAACTCTGGATGTCACACACGTTCTCCAGCGTTTGCCAGCTTTGTTTCCCAGAAACACCTGATTAAACCTGGTTATTAAAACATTCATTAGAGCCACTTTTACCTCTGAGTGACAGATATTTCCTACAGCAGCCTCCTCGCCTCACACAAGCTTCCTCTCTCTCTATTACAGTCAATTGATGTCTTTCTGTTTTCCATCGGTAGCTTGCATAACTGGGCGTTTTCTTTTGCTCTTTCTTCTCTCTCAGCTGCTTAGCGCCCAGTAGAGCAGTGGATGATGGGAGCTCCGACACGGCATGATCTAAAAACCCACTGGCGCTTTAGTGCGCCTCAGCTGGCTTATATAATCCCGTGTGGATGTGCAAACTGCCTCGCTATTGGGAGAGCCGAGGACTCACGGAAGAGACACACGCACAGGGAAGATACTGATATGTTTTTTGAGTGTGTGCGTGGGTGTGTGTGTGTGTGTGTGTGTGAATGTCATCATAAGGACAGTAGAGCAGTGTGTGTTTTGTGTGATGGAGCGGGGGCGCATGTTTAGCAGAATACAGTCAGATTTCCGCTCAGCACCCTCCTCTCTATGTTGTGTGATGACATCACCGGTGTGTCCCCTCGCTGCTGGACGGGCGAGCTCCCTGGTGATGTCACTTCCGCCGGGCATTCACCTGAAGTGACATCACTTCTGTTGCATAACTCGCCCCCTCTCCTGCATGTGAGAGCAGAGGAGGCTTTTCGCCGGCCACCCAGAGGCGGCGTGAAACTCCTCATTATGGAAATAACAGGTGAGCATCCGCGGATGGAAATGTGCTGAAATACATCATCAGGGTTTTTTGCAGGGGCGTCCACAGAGATGCGGTGTCCCCTAGTCCCCTATGACCTCTTCATGCTCCCATGCATGCTGGGAAAAACGCTCACATCAGGCGTTAATGCTCTGAATCATCCTGGCTCTCTCACTTTCCAGAGAAATGACGCCGTACAACTCCTGACATGAAATATTACGGGTGTGAGGGTAAAGAGAGTGAGAGAGAGGCCTGACCTATATAAGAAGGAGGCTGAAATATTTATGGATGTGAGTGTCCTAATTGGCAAGCCACTGGGAGCACTGCAGCCTTCTCCTCCAATCACAGCCAGGGAAGAGGTTAACATACACTCAGAAACGTGCGGAGAGGAGCGTCGGTGGCCGGCGAGCAGCCTCTACCCGGCGACCCTGTCAGAGGCGCCTCGTTATAAGACTGATCTGCCTTCGTCGAGGCTCCAGCATTGTTAGAATCATTACCAGAGCTGTTATCATAACCGTTCTCTCTGGCACATACAGATGGGAACAAGCGCTCAGAGCGCTAAGTCAAACACAGTCTAATTGGCTGGGCTTAATCTCCAGCACTGGCACGCACTGCTCGGCTCTCCGAGAGGCCTCGATTACTGTCCCCCCTGACGGAGACGAGGACGCGGACACTTTTCTGACTTCTAGTTCCAAATTACTGCAGGCTGCAGCGTGGGCGGGGTCAACAGGGACTCTGGCGCCGTTTGCGACATGTTTTTTTTCTGAAGTTAGCAAATAACGTGGCTCATTATCAATTAGACCAAAGAAAATGACATGTGACATGCATGAACTAGTCTACAACAAAGGAAATAAGTTTCATGACTTGTCACTCAGTGGTTTCGACGTCACTGGTACTCGTATAAGTTGCAGTTGATGTGGAAGTTACAGGCGATAATAGCCCTTATGTTTGTTTCGTTGCCATGGCAAAGTACACCCATACCTTTGGAGGGGGCGGAGCTTCTGTTTGTTAGTTGGTTTCAATGATCAAAAAACTTTTTCCAGCATCAATGAGTTCACCTTCAACGAAAAACTAAAGTAGATTTACTCATTTGGTTCATTAAAAACTGAAGGCCATAAAACATAAACACCTTATTTCTGTCCATGTGTAAGACCAGTCGTTAAGTTTCTGTACAACTGTAAGTTACACAACAGCGGCACAGAGCCGTAACCATGGAAACATCTTCCATCTGATGCTACACCGTGACCGTGACCATGGAAACGTCTGTATCCAGCATCAGCAGGCTACACTGTCGCAAAAACAGTAACCATAGCATCGCAAACAAGTCAGGATTTGCCATTCAGTTGCTAACCAGCAGAGAAAGACAAAGAGCTGCATGAATACATTAAAGGCAACTATCGGGAAAGTGTCCCATGTTTCTGATCTCAACAGCAGAATTTAGGGAATAAAAAGCAGGTGCACATTCCCCGGCCAATCAGAGAAGAGTTGTGAGTCACTGACACCAACAGTACATCATGAGCTCCGAGTCATTGTTGTGATTCTCAGGATTAGCGGGCAAATGAGTTCGACAAGCATCTCTGTCTTGCTTGCACAAAGGAAAAGAGAGCAGAAATCAATGGGCTGTGTTTACAGGGTGCACGGCCAACTGTAACACTGCACGTTATGTTACACACAGCCAAGCAGTAAAAACAGACGAGCTGCTTGGCAGGACTCAGCCTGGCCAGCCTCTCGCTAAGAGCAGGCAGAGACGGCAGTGACACGCGGGCCAAGAGCAGTTACTGGCACCGCGCTTCAGTCTGAGAGATGGAGCAAAAAAGTGGGACGAATTTCAAATATATTGTGAGTCAAGAGAACCCACGGGGAGGGGTGCCCGATCTTCAACGTCTACAGAGGGGAATCTCACAAGCACTTGACGAGCAGAGGACCATCAAGCTACAATGCATCGCTGGATGTCTGTGTGTGTGCACGTATACTCACGTAAGAAGTACTCAGACGGGTCCGCTTCGTAATCCGTTTCCTCAGGAAAGTGATCTATCTGTTTACACATCCCTTTGAAGTTTCCTGTTGAGGAAAGAAAAGAAGAGTTCAGCAGAGTTCACTGCAAACTTTTACCCTTTAGATACTTTTAAAGAACACCTCTAATAATAATGCCTGCATGATGCACTCAGATTATTGTCTAGAATCTAGACAATAATCTGAGTTTGGTCAATAAATCGTCCTTCTCCCTGAACTTGTTGGAGGGTCGTAGCCTGAACCAAGGAAGAAGCAGCTACATATTTGGGTAAGATCCATTCAACATAACGGAAACAGCATTTAGAGGTTTGCAATCTCGGAGAGCATTTATAGTTGACATAGTCTTATTATTGCAGCTCTATAACGCCTGCCCAATCACAACACCCCTCGTAATGTTCGGAACATGCCGACCGCTGCCTTCTGCAGAGACATGCATCCAAGCCACTTCACACTCAACTCTGCATTTGGGTCCCCGGCGATACACACCCGCTGAGAGTGAAGTAAATTGGATAAACGGTCGCTCGAACGAGAAGAGCGAAGAGCTCACACATGCACGCGTGCAGACAGCTTCCTTTAAAGTAAGACTGTCTGCAGTGATACTGTCAAACGTTCACGGAGACGCTCTTCAGAAAGCCGACCTGAGCGCCAGGCCTCTCTGGCAGCAGGTGGCGGCTTGTAAACAAGAGCAGCACAGCTGTTGCAACCTGGAGCCGCTCCAACTGCTGCGCGCAGGGAAGCTCATCTCATAATGCTCGTTCATTTGGCTGACACCTCGACATCCGGCTACTCTGTCCATCCAGGAAGCAGCGAGCAGGCACCCCCCCTCCCTCCCGCTTCCTTTTACTGCCGACTCTGAGCAGCCCATAAGACGGCCATTACAGCAACCCGCTGCTGCTGTGAGGTAGGCAGATGCCGAGGCGTTTGATTGGACCAGATTAGCGTTTCATTAACTTCTTCATCTCTTCTCCCTCCAGTGCCCCTCTAATTAGGTGAACAGGTGTTGGTTACCATGGCGCCAGGTGTTGCAGAGGATGTCTTGGCAGGGATGCATGATGAGCACAGCGGGGTGACGTTATTACTTTGTGAACGGCCCACATGCAGGGGAGAGAGAGAGAGACCCCCCGGTGATGACCACTCAGACATGAGAGAGTGTGTCGCCTGATAAAAAGCCATGAGCACAGTGTTTGATACCTGCAGGCCGGCAGGAGATGAAGCTCAGGATGGATGGATATAGACTGCTGGTTTGTTTTCAATGTTGCTGAGCTTCTATCTTTGTGGGGACCCGTCGTTGACATCATGCATCTTCAAGCCTCTTACATTAACCATCACAACGAAATGCCTGATGGTTGATTTATACTTCTGTGTCAACTTTGACTGACTCAACGTAGAAGTTAGAGATGTTGTGGATATTAGTGTGTTAAAGCAGGAAAAGTGATGCTGCAAAGCGGACCAGTTCCAGTTTGCTGTCGTTGTTTAGTTACATTTCTGGAGAGGTGCCCGCGTTGAAGGCTGCATGAACCCTGACCCAAACCTTCAAACATTCATTGACAAGGCACGTATCCTCAGAAGCTGTTAGCTGTAGCCGGCGTCCAGATCTGAGCCGCATGCCGGTGCAACTCCACCGCCTCCTGCAGCCGCTCCACCCTCGGGCTGCTGCCGGAAATAACAATGTGTTCCTCTTCAACTTGCCTCCTTTGAATAAGGGAAGTGATGGAGAAGGGGAAGGGGGGGGTCGGGCACACTTGTGCCTCTTGGAGCATATTTCACTGAAAATGACTTGTGTTTACATATGACTACATCGCACGCTCCCAGCGGAGCTGTCTGAGCAAACCGGCAGCAGCAGGAGCCCACAGAGCACCATGTGTGTGTCTTAACAGCGCTATCAAGTGGGTGTAAGATTTGGTTTGCAGCTGGCCGTCCCATTTGCAGTTGTGCGATTTGTGATAGCAGCTGTGGAGAGTGGCCTGTTGGGGGAACCACTTCAATTAGCATGCTGAAAGATTTATGTGACACTTAAACCGCTCCAAACGGTCCTTTTCTTGTAAGACGTGTAAACTCAGCGGGTTGGTAAATGTTTTATAATGGCGTTTTTTTTTTTTGTCTTTTCTTCCAGAGGCCTCCTCATGTGAACGTAAGGCACTGTTAGGTGATGTTGACTGTTTATGATGTATCAGTTACACATCAGCGTACTTTACGGGATCGTATGAAAGTCTACAGCTATCAGAAGGTCTGATGGCACATGATCTGATGCTTCCTGTGAGTAGTTTGGATGATGTTGCCTAAACAAACCAGTCCAGAGTTCACTTGACCATCAATTCGAAGTGGACCAGAGAGTGGACCAGTTTCGCACCAGAGTTTGTTTCCTGTGTTCACACCAACCCAAACACTCCAGGGGTGGGTTGAACCGGACTCAACAGCACTTGTGTGAAGGCCCCCTCAGACGCTACTGACGATGAACGTACAAGCAGGGAGAGACAGACTGAGTCAGTGAAGAAGGGAAAGTACTAACACAGTGCAGGCGGTTGCGGTACGACGGGGAACTCGGATGTTGCACGGCAACATTACGACACACGAGACCTGCAGGAGGCGATGAACGACCCTCCCGACCACGATATGAGAGGAAGGAGGAGAATGAGATGAGCACGATGTTCAACCACACCGCCTTTAATATACCGAGAGAGGAACTGGAAACCCGGATCACACCGACGAAGAATTGAAAAGGAATCGAACCTGTGTCCAGTTAGAGTGCTGTCAGACAACCTCCGCCCCCTCGCGAGGATGGATCGACGTCAACACCAGAGAACGTGTGATTGTCTGCGCCCGTGTTAATCAGAATGGAAGGTTGAAGACGCCCACGCAGGAGGTGAGGTGTTCTTTCTGTTTCCGTACAATGAGAACGTCACTGTTTGTCACTGCAGCGGCATCAAAGTCAGATCATTTACCACTTTAAAATCAAGAAGAAGCCCGACTGAACTGCATGAATCAAGTGGTAATAACTTGTAGCACTGCCGTCATTAAGATGGTTATCTGAGATGATTGAGCCGTCACCAAACCCACCTCTGACCCCCCCAGCCTGGTGGTTTGTATGAGTTCTAGAAGGCGGGGTTTTCTCCAGACTTACTGGCCCACTATACTGGGAAAGAGCTATGGGCTAACCTCCGTGCCCCCTGCATCCCCTCCTGTCCTCTGCAGCCATAAAACACTTCATTACCACGCAGCCTGGAGAGACGGAGGAGCACTCGAGAGTGGAGTGCAGCGGAGAGGAGGGGTTGTTGTCGCAAGGAGAAGGGGGGTTGGGGGGGGTGGATGTAGATTTATAGTCGCCCACCACAGCAAGGCTCTGAGTCTGCTCTTGGGGGGGATCTGGGTGTTTCCAGTCGCCGTCGTTGTCACACAACCACCAGGAGCACCTATTCCAGGGCATGAAGGCTGATGGACCAGTTGAGTCAACGCTCCATTTAATGTGGAGGTTTAGATGTTTGATCCCACAAGCACAAACCCTTTTGCTTATGAGTCAGGAACCAAACATCTGTCTCTGAGTGGAAGGACCATTATCTTTACTACAGCTGAGGACTTTCAGAAAGCTTTAAGGCGACTTTCAATCCACTTCTCTCGCCTTCAATCTCACGACTATTTAATTTTGTTGCTGCACTCGCACAGCTCTGCGATCTCAGGGTCCAGATGTCAGAAGTGACCCCACACAAAGCCAGGCACTGCTAGAGATGAGTCGTGATGTTAATGAGAAAGCTGACGTTCAATATCTCCCATGGATGTTCAGCTGGGTTGAGATCTGTTGAGGACCATAACATGTGTCATTGGAGACATTGTCACCTGCCTTGACCTCCATAAACCTCTGAACCGACCCAAAGGAGAATTTATAATTACTGGGATATAGATCCTTCTAAAGGACTGGGGGTGACTGGAACCGGATTCAGGTTGATGGAAGATGAATTATAGGAGATACTTCAGTTAACCTTCATGGCCGCTGGTTCTGACACGGACACAAGGAGCTCCTCCTGATACCCGTGTGGAATCGAGCAAATATCAATCATATCCAGGCGATTCTTTCCTCCACGCACTGTATTATCAGATTGTGTATATCGGCAGGTAGGAAGCGGGCAGAGCCGGACTAATCCTTCCTGGTTTGCCTGAGGAGAGAGACATCCGGGTCGGGCCTGCCCACACACGAAAAGCCCTCCAACAGTAATCAAACATGATCACAGCTCTGCAGACAGAGACAAAGGTTTGATGAGACACAAACACGGAGGAGGTGCAGGATGGGATGGGGAGGGCAGAGTGAAAAGGGGAGGGGGGAGGGGGGGGTCAGGAGGACTCTTGACTGAGTGGGAGGTGCCGTTCAAAAGAGACAGAGTTGGAGAGAGATTCGAGCCCACTTCTGATTTGCCAGTGGGCGGCATTCTCAAAAACTTTCCAGGCAGCCGCTGAGTGCGTCAGCATCCAAATCCCCCCCCCCCCCTCCCTCCCTCCCCCATATCCTCCTCCTCCCACATCCATCCTCAGTCCCTAAAGCAGCCGTTGCCATGTGGACATCACTTCGGTTGCCATGGATATAGCTCTCCCGGCCCCTACTAGGGGAAGATCACATGGCCACAGCTGGTGAGGTGTCTTTAACCCCTGGACACACAGCGGCTGCAGTGACACGGCATGCAGCATTAGTCAGCTGGTGTTACAGTAGCAGCACGGCAGGCTGCAAGCTAACGAGAGACTCAAACACACGCCCAACCTGCACAGGCAGTCAGGTACACTTGTGTCCTTCCAGGTCAAACACATAAACATGACGCAGGATTACGCCGGTGAAATGGAACGAGATATATTTCATATACGGGTCATTTAAGCATGGAAATATACACAATGGTCTCCTCTCATTGGGGAACTTGCTGTTGCGGCACGCAGAAAAATGATATTCATGCCTGCAAAGGCATGTGAGCGTAAGTCCCTGGTGGATGAAAAGGTAATGGGTTCACGCATGTTATACGCTGACTTCCTCCCCCCCTAATGAAAAGCCGCCCGAGAAGCAGTGACAAGAGCCATAATCGCCTTATTCATCTTCATAATCACACCTTATTCATCCTTATAATCACTATATTCATCTTAGTAATGACCCCGCTACGGCAGGGAGGTCCCGCTTCCCCTCTCCCATCATGCACACGACACAGATGTGTCGGGGCATCTCGGGCTGCGAAAACACACACCATGAAATCATGAGGACGTCAGTGGAATGACAGCCGGCGCGTCTACAGCTTAATGTGACGTATGAAGCAGGTGAGGTATAAATTCAGGAGGGGGGTTAAATTGTTCAGGGAGTGTTGGCATGTAAATATAACACATTTTAGAGGGGCGGAAATATATTTCATGGAGCACAAGACAATGGATTTAAGGTGATGGAAGAGGAGGAGGTGGAGATACCAATAACCTACAAAACCAGGAGAGTCCATGCAGAGACATGCAGAAGGAACACCAGGGAAACACATCGACCTACATGGAACAATGATCCAGCCACTGCAGGTCGGACAGACAGGACGAGATATACACAGAAGACTGAAGAGTAACAGGTGGACCACATTAGGGAAAAGATCAGGGAACCAAGCCCTAGTTAGCATGTTAGCACAAAGCTAAACATCATCATGCATCAGCATGCTGACAGTAACATGAAGGCATGGAACTATATGTTTGAGATGTTAAAACAATGTCAGCTGCCTTGCAGATTAAGATGCATCCTGCAGGCAGAGGAGAGGTTAGCAGCCACGTAACACAGCAGCTGTAGGTGACGTGGGAGGCGGACTAATGGAGGCAGCGAGGTGCCGTCAGGTTTCAGCTCGTTGGAGGATGACTGACAGATGTTAGACAGTCTTTTGACCTCCCGCGGCTCGGCTCCGAATGCTCCCCAACAAGGCTGCTCCTCTGCTGCCCTGAACGGTGGGATGTCCGCCGTCTCTGACGTGAAGAGCGGCTGCGGTGGCCTGTGACAGCGCCGCGTGGGTCTGTTTACTCCCGAGATGAAGTGTTGATGAAAGTGAAGCGGGGGGGAGGAGGAGAGCGCCTGTGATCCGCTACCAAAAGAAGGAGCAGCAAACCTGTGGGGAGGCCAGACCCTCTCCATCATGTTGGTCTCCCCCCACTGCTTTCTTGACTCAAATCGCTCTGTATTTATAGTTTCCCCTTTCTCTTCCTTAGCCATGTAACCTGTAAGCTGTCAAACTTTAAGTGTTCTCTCCGTCTCTCTGATGTCACTTCAGCACCATAAAGACTTTGCACCACCTCCACACCTTCACCAGTTAAACTGTGGATGTCTGGCGATTAGTCATCGAGCTCCATTCCTCATCATCAGTGTCGCGGCTCTGCTTCATACAGGAAGTACCTAACTGCTTCCTCTGGTTATCTGCTTCTAACAAGGGTCTGAGTGCCAAAACTGAATTCTTCTGTTCACAATATTATTCAATCTTTCTTTAAATTCTTTTTTGTTCCTCTTGTAAGTCTCTGCTGATTTAAATGAAGTACAGTGGGTGTACAAGTAAGCCGGTACAATTAAGATATGAACAATCTGACGCTCTCTCTCTCCATCTCTCTCTCTCCATTCCCGTCGCCATACTCTTCGCTTTGATGACCAATCCAATGACTGAGAGGTCGATGTTTTGCAGTAGGCACAGCGAGCACTTAATTCATGTAACTCTTGTTACTTGGAAGCCACCCCCCCATCCCTGGTGAAAGACTTGTGGACACACTGAGGTCACGGAGGACAGCCGGATCTGCAATAAATGGTGGGATGAGATTCACAGATTCAGGAACGAGGAGCGAAAATGAGTCACTGAGAAGTGCGTCACGGCCTTCTGGTCAGACGGGGCGAGAGTTGCCCAGTTCTCAGAAGAGTCTCCCTCAGCAGCACCCGCTGGGGGGAAGAGGCATTCCCAGATCCCACGCCAAGTAAACACCTCACACTTATATCAGCAACACCTCACCTACGCGGATGGCCTTCATGTAATCAGCTGCACAGACGGGAACTTTTTATTTGTTGTCCTCTGCTGCAAGTGCTCGACATGAGATGCACATATGACGGTTGGGAGCTTAATTTAATGGAAGCACAACTTCACCCAGAGAGTAGAAACTCCCCAGTGAAATGACTTGGTGTTTAAAGGTTGATTCATTCCTGCGTCTGATTTCAACACCGCAGTTATCTGGAGTACGTTCATCCCAGCTTGTCAGATACCGACGAGGTGCTCGCCGTCTGACACCGACGCAGGACACAACCTGTCGATTAACTCCAAAGTTAATCCCCTCACGTCATCATGAGGCGTTCAGAGCCACCGGGGGAGCGGCGCTTCTGTGACCGTGACAGCAGTTTCTTTATTAACCACGACCATGATCTTTCCCCAAACAATGTTGAGTCGTGCCAACTTAGAGTATCATATTGTGTATTTGACACATTGTGTATTTGAAGGTGAGCACACACACACACACACACACACACACACACACACACACACACACACACACACTGACAGTTAACAATTTCAGTCCAGAGAAAACTTCAGCATCTCTCACTTTGCAGACAGCTGCAGAAACTTGCAGCGTCTTTGCACCGTGACAACGACAACATGTAGACAAACAAAGAGTGGAGCTTTCCTTCCAAATCAGAGCCCTTTACTGGCCACAACGCTACTACCTGGACATGCACCACTCAGAGTGTAGTGAAGGATGCAGAAGTGATGGTGTGTAAAGTGTGTCTTTGACTGGACAGGAGGCAGACATGTACGAGAGCTAAACGTGAAGCTGCAGGACGTAAAGGTTCCTCTCTGCAGGACCGGCTTTAGTCCTGCCTGCAGGACAGCGCCGCGCTCCAGTGGACTGGCATGAACCAGAAAAGCCGGCAGAGCCCAGAGAAACATGCTAACAGCCTGAGAAGCACTGTATTATAGAATCTGTGTGACTGTGAATGGAGAAACACACACAGATTGTACAGCTTCTGGACAGCGGAGAAAAGGTAAGAAATGATGGAAGGCCAATATATGAAATTTGATATTTGAGAAGTTTAAACATTTACTGTAAATGTAAAGAGTCTGCAGTGATGCAACTCCGGACTACAACATAACTGTATGTCATTAAATTGAAGGTGCGTCTGATGTGTTGGTATTTTAACCTCTCAATTGTGTTCATTCTCGGCCTCTATTTAAACACCTTGGGAGGAAAAGCTTTGTTTGCTACCAGGTGGAACGTCGGGAGCACACCAGGACGCTGACTGCAGGAGATGTTATAAATAAATAAATGTTTACATGCATCTTCGGGGCTCAGGATGCAGCATGCAAGTGTACTCAAGCTCCCTTCAACAAACCCCTCAACATCTTTTTCTGTCCGCTTCTAACTTCGGCATCTATTCAGGTTTTCAACTTGTTGTCAAACTTGAGTGTTGCCTAGCAACAATTGTGACGTGCATCCGGTTTCACATCCTGGTTAACATCAGGCTCACTGAAGGGATCCGCGAGGAGGTTGAGTCACGTCTCCTCGCTGCTGATGAAGTTGTAGCTGATGCTAATTCGCCGGGATGAAATCCTAAATGATTTGACCCCGCTGGCGGCCTGTTCCTATGATTCACAAGTGAGCTCGCTGTATCAGCTTCTGTACAGTGAGCACAACGGACGGGCCTCGTAAATCCCCTCCTAAGGTATCTAAATCAACTGGATTCCCAACCGCCATTGACATGAGCGGGAACAGATGAGGACACATCTAAAAGGGGAAGGGAGACAAATCGAACGCAGGAGAGACAGAGGAAGTTACTTAGCACAGTCGCCTCACAGCGAGAAGGTTCTGGGTTCGAAAACGCCGTCCAGCATCCGTCTCTTCTCTTTAGAGACGGAGTGAGAGATACTTTTCTTTTTACAGCTGGCCACATTTACAGTGATCATGACTCACTCAATGTTCATATGTCAGTCTGTCTTTGCAGTGAAAAACAGGATGTTTTGTGTTCCGTCTCTCGCTAATGACATTAGTCATCATGCGGAAAAGCCTCGGTGGCACCACATCCTCGAAAAAAGAGATGTCGCTGCTCGCCACCCACTCCCAATCGGAACAGCGTGATCGACGGGTTTGAGATCGAGATCATCACTGAGCATCGCTTAACTGTGAGAGAGGATCTGTGAGGCAACAGTGTGAACCTCAGGTAGATAGGTAGAGGTCACTCCGGCGCTTGGCGTGAACATGAACCTGGCCGCCATATTGGACCAGGAACGACTGCGGTGTAAACAGAAGGAACCTGCGATATGTCTGGGACTCACAGCATTATAGTTACAAGTTGAAGATGATTTGTGAGACTGATGAGACTGGCTCTTTGGCGTGGTGTTCAGTTTGCATGTTTGTAACAGTGCAGGCGCAGGTTCGAGACCCGGCTAACGAATGGAGTCAGTTGTTAGTCGGGCCATTAACATCCATCAAGACCACAAAGGTAAAACACAACGTCTTTGTCCGAGGTGACAACGATAAAGGTCAACACGTTGACCCTTAAAAGATAATCACATCCTCATAAATACGTCCGGCTGGAACTCTTCAAACTTTCCTGTCAGGAGATGATTTCGACTGAGGATTCACCAAATTAAAATAATTCCATAGGTGTCCTCTTGTTCCTGAAAACTGCCGACTTCAGCAACACTCGAGCAGCTGAGCAGATAAGGTTACTGAGGAGAGATAACAAAGTCTTTGCAGAAAGTCGAACGCACCGAGAGGCATGAAGAACCCAGCTCACAGTGACTTTGGGGTCGTGATGAATGTGAGGAGTTTGGGGTTTATTGTAAACACAATGTGTCACGTGCACATTAAAAAACCTCGGATGCTATTGGACGACGCTTCAGTGACTATGACTTTGTGAGCGTCAAACTCTCCGGAGCTGCTCTTTGACTTTGTGGACTCACTCAACGTGTGCTGGAGCTTTTCCACTAAAGCCGAAACCCATTTTAAAAGCAGAGATAACAGTTAGCTCACACCGGCAATGTCACCTCCTCCATCTCTCACAATTACAGTAAGTTCCTTCGGGAAGGTGCAAAACTGCAGGTCGACCCGACATCGCACATCAGCAGTGGGGGGTGGGTAGAAATATTCCAACGATGTGAGACAGCTGCAGGATTACAAATTAAATTGTCCGAGGCACAATTGTTATTCACTTGCATGTTAGGAAGATTTAAAAGGCTGCGGCGTGAAGAGGAAGCCTTGTGTGAGGTGGACTGACCTTTAGGTTGGACCACGTGAATGTGAGAACGCCACTGTTACTGTTAAACTTAAAGTCCTGAGAAACAGCTCTTCATATGGTTCTGTAGTTCTCTAAACACCCGGCCCTGTGGTGCGCGCCCCAACCCCACCTCCACCACCGCCACCAACTCCTCCTCTCTTGGCCTGCCCAAGGCAGAATGATTAATTTGTGGCTATTGATTTCTCTTCCTGAGCTGAAACTATGTGAGGGAGAGGGAGAGGTAGCGTGAGAGAGGGTCAGAGAGTCAAAGGGGTGAGATGAGGGGGGGTAGACTTGGGAGGAAGGAGAGAGCGAGGGGAGGGATACATCCAGTATTCAGCGTAGCGCTTCTCTGCAGATCTTTTTTTTTTTTCTCTAATCTTTAATGTAGGAAGAAAAAGCCAATGGTTGCAGTCTGGATGCGTCAAACCACCTCCCCTCCGTCTCTCTCTCTCTCCCTCTCCCTCTCTCTGTGGCGATTGGCAATTCACTGAGTGTCCACATGTCATCTCTTGCCCTGCTGCAGCGGCGAGCAGCACGGATGCTGGGAGGATGGAGGGAGGGAGGGAGGGAAAAAAAAGGGGGGGGTTTAAGGGAAGGCCGGTGGGCAGGCAAGATGGCTAGATGGATGAAGGCATGTATTCATCCATTTCCCTGTTTCATTACATCTATGTAAATGCTGTGTGCGTCGTGTGTTTGTAGCCCACCCCCATCCTCCCCCTCCCACAGCCTCATATAAGTCACACCGTTTTTTCTCCCCCGCCAATTCCTCACTGCCTCTTTTGACTCCTCATCCCATCCTCCCCTTCTCTCTCTCCTCTTCTAAACCACCTCTTCTACAGCACGTTAAGGAAATCTGCTAATGTGGCGTTCAACAAACAAGGGAAGAGGCGATGACAGGCCGTGTGATCGCCGATTAATTCTATTGGGTCATCGTTTTAATTAAGCCTCTGTGTGTTTGCAGTGACTGCAGCTACTACGGTCATATGTTTGACAGATGACGTTTAGAGAAGAGTGTGACCTACATTTGCTGCTTGACTGTCGAGTCCTCACGGTTAATAAGAGAAGTGAAATATGTACAGTAATAAAGTGACCTTGCAAAGGGCACAGCGGGGAGTCGAAGGCACATGAAGCCTGAGAGGTTTCCCCTCAATAAGCTCATTCAGATGAAGATCGTACACAAACCATTTAACAAAGCTGAGCACCAGTTACATTACAGCCCACAATCTAAGCACCAGATAATGACCAATTATTCTTTTACTATGGACCATTTCTGCTGAGAAATCCATTGAAAGGTTCCATAAAACAGGACTTTCTGGCAGCTGGGGTTTTTCATGAAGCTCGACCGACAGCCACAGATTCTTCCACAGCAGAGCGCCGCTGCGGGCCAACGGCGCCATCGTCTGACGACGCGGCGTCACGGTTACAGGCGGGTCACGTAACATTTGTTCACTGATCTTAGATATCTCGGATATTGTTAACCTGGGCGATACGACGATGGCTAAGCGTACAGATACTAAAAAAGCCACGATGTATACAGAGAACCGGGTATGGCGTCGGAGGCGGGGCCTCATTCATTCCTTTGAAAGTTTATCAGCGTCCCAACCGCTCCGTCTCTCGCTCAGACACATGCCGATGTCTCGGAAAATAAAGGCCTGTTTACACCAAGTCCGTCTTGGTTTCCTCTGGGAACTCCGATTTCCACCCTCACACATATAACAAGTGTGATTGTGGGTGTGAGTGGTCATCTGTCACTAGGTGTGGGCTAAGATGAGCCCGCCTCTCGCCCCAATGTCAGCTGTGATTGGTTCCAGCTCCCTCATTCGCCATGTAAGAGATCGGAGTACAGCCGCGGCTCCTTCGTGCTACAGGGACTGGGACTAGCTTGTTAGCATCCTTACAAATTATACACTTGTACTGGGAAGGTCAAGTACCTTAAAAAGAAAATCCGGTGGCCACAATGTCAAATTAGCTTTAAAGCACATGTACCAGCACAAACAATAAATGGAATGGGGGGTTTATTAATGTAATCAGTTAAAAATCTGTGCTGAAATATGTTGAGCTCAGTATCATTAATTCATGGTCACTTAAGAGGTTTATTGTTGGTGTTTTGCTGCTGTGATGACGGATTTGTAGTAATAAAATATAATTGACTTTAATCTGGTGACATATGAGGGCCGATTCTAAACAAAAGAGTTTCATGTAGACGTCCCTTCACAGTCTGTGTTCATCTGACAAAACCCGATGAGACTGTGCTGATGATTCTGTGTTTTACAGTCTTAATTTGACTCAAATTGACACGGCGCCATCGAGGTCAAAGATGATTAGATTTGCTCAGTGATCAATGCAGACATGTGTTTTGGGAGGAGGAGGAGGAGGAGGAGGAGGAGGAGGAGGGGGTGGGGTGGTGTCGGCTGTTATATTCAGTTTATTTCACTTCCCAGTCACGCAGCCTTTCAATACCACAGTTGTGCTGTGACTCTTTGTCTGCCAGTGGCCGCGCCGCCCCGGAGCGAGCGGTATGATGAACACTGTGGATAAATAAAAGATTCATTTTCACAAGTTGCTCATGCAGTCATCCTAAAGACGGGCACGGCGTCGGCCCCCTCGCCGCGGTGATGTAACAGCATGACACAGTCAATACAGGCTGATTACAGACACACAGTCACATCCAGTCACATCCACACTGCTGAACGGGGGCAAAAAACAACATTCACGGTTCACATCTGCATGACATCTGCACTCGTTTCCAGGTGAAACGTGCGTGTGTGTGTGTGTGTGTGTGTGTGTGTGTGTGTGTGTTCTCACCCAGTGTGTGCATGTTGCTATGATCATGAGAGACTCCTTGTCCTGGAAAGCGATCTGAGAGAGCGAAGGGAAGCCACGCTGCTCCTCATTAAAAATTCATCCTGTCCCTTACTGCTCTCAGAAATACAGACATGAAGGTGAGCTCACACACACACACACACACACGCACACAGACACACACACAGACACACACACACACACACAGGAGAGGAGAGGAGAGGAGAGAGGGGGAGGAGAAGAGCGGCATGCTCGACTGGAAATTACATCATCCTCCTCAGTGGACTTACTAACACCTTTTCCTCGCCTACATCAGGAAGATAACGCCGGCGACTTCATTGTGACAAAATTCCCTGATTCGCTCTGATCTGCAGATTAAACATTGTCTTCTTTATCCCGGCGAATATCAGCAGCATCGTCAGCAGTTGGGCTCATGCTTTGTCTAAAAGTTACAGTTACGTACCGCCACAGATATGAGTAATCGAGTGTCAGCCTTTTCCCAGACACCAGGTTTACATAATTTCCTGTAGGAAGCCTATTAAATCATCATCCTTCAGGTTGAGCGACCGACTCACTCCATCAAGCCGCTGCACATCTGAGTGAGCAGCTTTTTTGTTTTTTTCAAATCGATCGAAGTCAGGTGACTTTCAGCATTTGGTTAAATAAAAATACTTCTTTTTAATGATTTTTTTTTACAGTCTCGTCACAACTGTTTGTTTTCCCAACAGCACCATTTGCTGTGCCGGTGGGGTCTGCCAGCCCCGTTGACTGCAGTAAATACTCACTCTGGAGTGCAGTAAACACGACCATCTGAGCGGCGTCACACCGACAGGCGGCTCAGACGGCCTCGCATGCAGAACGGACAGACTTATAACACCTCTGAAGACACCAGACCTTCTGAGTTTACAGATATCATTGCAGGAACTGGATAAAACTGGTGGTTCCTGTCGTCTCCCAGCAGTAAACGGCTGCACAGTTAATTACCATATTATCAAATATCACAATATTCAAAGTGCAGTAGCTGCAATTTTGGATGAAAGTAATCACATCTTTTATTTGTTGTGGTGCGACAGAGACACGAGGGAACAAAAAGCAAACCATAGTCACATCCCGCTATCTGCCAGATGAACTGTACTTTTTTTAATGATGAAAACAGACAATATTTATTGGATCAAATGTCATTTTTGGGGGATTTTTTTGAAATATATAAAACAATCTAAAGCCATTCTTACAATTTATGAACAGCAAAATAATAATAAAATATAAAAAGATATAGTAATTTAATCAATTATTTAATTGCATTTTCTTTCATTTATAAATCTGCAAAATAAGCTAAAAGTAATACAAATCTATTTAATGTATATTTCATTTTAAACAATCTGATTTTGTATGATTGTCACTTTCCACATATTCGTTTAAATGTATATTTTGTCAAACACAGAATAGAAGGTCATCTTAAAACTGACAAATAATTCAGAAAAACATTTAAATAAAATGTAAATCGGGGCCAGAGGTGAGATGGAGCATTCACACCTTTCATCCCTGAACTGTGACAAGTTACAACACTCTTGTTTATGTGCACTGTTGCTCAGAAAATCAATACATCAAATACATAAACTATGAAATAGAAACGACATCTGGTTTGTAAATACACTGTGAAGTTGTGTATATGCAGATATCCACCTTCAGTATTATGAGCCATCTGGACTGGATCACCTTCATCCTCTCAGACTGTAACGTTACTGGAGATGGACATCATGTGATCTGCTCCCTTCCTCCTTGCCCTGTGCTCACTCCTCCATCTGTCATGCTCACACTGCCCTGCCTGGGTCGTCTCCAGCCGTCCTCCTCTGTCCTCCACCCAGCGCCGGGTGCTGACCCACAGCCTGCCACAGGCACCTCCAGCCCTCCGGCCTGCCTCAGTTTGAGCATGAGAATCTCAGTCTGGAGTGGCGTTTGGCTTCCGCGACGGTCGCACAGCTGCCTGCTGCTCTCCCACTAGGTGCTAAGAGTGTTTAGAAGAGGTGGGAACGTCTTTGTCACTTTTCTGCAGCTCAGGTCTCCCTCGTTCAGAGAGGTATTCCAGGTTCACCTCGCCTGCCATCAACCCTGAACTCAGCCAGAACAGCTGATCTGAGTTCAGTTAAAGACCTTGGATGTAGAAACGAGAGTCGTTTCCTGTATCTGTGTCACATGGGTGTCACCCCCGCCCCATCCAAGACACCCAGGACCTAGGAGACCCGGTCTGGTGAGATTTTCCAACCACATAAAAACACGTTTAAAAAATTTTAGACCTGAAGTTGAAGGAGAACTTAACGTCCAAGGAGATGGGAAGGGGTTGGCCGGAGAGGTGACCACGCCTACTTAGGAGACAGGAAGTGGGGAGGGGTTGGCCGGAGAGGTGACCACGCCCACTTAGGAGACAGGAAGTGCATCATATTTCGTACCGG
>CAAKHC010004534.1:3272-17889 GCA_901007825.1 Macroramphosus scolopax | reverse complement strand
CATTAAACCACGGAAGGTAGTAATGGAGAGCGTAAAGCTGTTTTGTTCCCTGGGGCCTCCTAAGAAGTTCCATTCTTTTAATCCTAAATCTTGATTTGCAAAATAACTGCAGCTTTCAGAAAAAAGACGAAGTGATAAAAACTATAATTGTATTCTCAGAGATGAAGAGGAGTCGAAGTATGAAGCAGCATCAAATAAGGTACTTAGTTTCTCTCCACCACACATGCACATGATAAAGACCAGGAAAGTTCCAGTATCCACGTATAAATAGAGCTCGTGCAGGCTGCCACAGAAAGCCCCATCACATTCCTCCAGCCCTGCATGAACAAAGTAAAACTACACACGGAGAAGAAGCAGAAAAACACAAACAAAAAGAAATTCCACCGTATCCTGTCCCAAGGAGGCGCGGAAAGGAGTCATAGCAGTGGAGGAGTGAAGGGATGAAAACAATAGGGACCTGTCATTCTTCAGGGATGAGGGAACAACACATTCTCCCTGCAGCACACTCACACACACACACACACACACACACACACACACACACACACACACACGATCCTCCCTCATGCTCTTATCTGCGCTGGTGACGTGAGGAACAGACGGCTCTGCTGCTGACGGGTCTAAAAGGGGAAAGGTCTTCTGGGCTCGGGGTTTTCCTGCTCCCCATTGTCTCCCTAACAACATATCCAAAGAAAACTAAACTATGAAGGCTTGTTACTGACAGCACATGAGTGACTGTCAGGAGCGACGACAGGCGTCGGATCAACTTCTGAGGCAAAAACAGGAAACTGAACGGAGGTAAATTAAGACATCAAAACATTTCCTACGATAACCTGAGCGACACTGGAGATTATATCTTCACACCACACTGGGATAAGAGACACCATAAAAGATGATAATCCCACGGGTTGTTTAATCATCCTGTCAAATAAGCCCGTATTCTAGTGACTGAAGCCTGAGTGATGGTCGGTAGATTCAAGCAGATCAATTTAGTAACATAATTTAATACATGAAATGTGTTAATAACTAAATTAAATTAATAATTAAATGAAGCATCTATAGAAATATAAACTCCTCTAAATGTCGGACTTTGAATCCAGAATCAGCCCCATTCATGGAGGGTCTTTGCTGCCATCTCCTGACGAGAAAGTGCAAACCACAAACACAAAATCCAACATCTCCACATGAGGATGAAACATGAACGAACATGCTTTTTTTTTTTTTTTTTTAATGTCCAGTAACAGCTTCAGAAAGCTCATTGGTGCAACGTGATACAAGTGCAGCTGGACAGGGAGCCGTGTCGCAATCAAGGCTACAGAGATCATAGAGAAAATAAGGATTAAAATCAGGCCAAGTCTACATGAAGGTACATTCTTTCTTTGTCTGTGTAACAAACCACTAATGACAGACGAATAACAAGCAAACCCATTAATTCAGTTTAAACAGGCAACAGATGAAGAAATGATCAAATACAAAGGAAAGGCTAGAACACAGAAAGCGTGACCTTTGTGATACAGTACATCGTATTTCAGTTCTTGAGCGCCTCAGAAAACCTGCAGTGGAAAAATGTCACCGGTATTATTTGCACTGATTTCTCCATTTACGACTTACAGACACTTAAGTGAGGACTAAGAGATGAGAGAGAAGTAAATGGTCAGGGGAGTTAGTTCACATGTCTACTGCTGTTCTTTTCTTTCTTTTTATCTTTCTGATAAAGCTCAACCTAAAAAAATGAATCCTCATCTCCTAACTCACCAAGATATAAATCAAGAATTATCTTAGCAACAATCAATTGATCAACCAATCTCCACAGCAGTATCATGGATAAACTTCCAGAGTTAAGCCGTACTTGTTGAATCCTAGTTGTATTAAATTACAGTGTGTGCACATGTCCCATAGAGACCAGTCCCGTACTAGACTGGAGCCTCCATGTCCTGGGGTTCCTCCCCCTCCAGGAGGCTGTAGGACGCGTGGCTCTGGAAAGGTCTCTGTAAAGGGTGGGCCAGAAGTTTGGCCATGCAGTTGTGCAGCTCGATGGCGGGGCCACTGAGGGAAACCTCAAAGCGGTAACACACGCCCTTTGAGTCGAGGTTGCAGAACGAGGTGTAGTTGTCCTGGAGACAGAAAACACACGTTGTAACCGAAAAATACGTATTACATCTGCTATTGCTAGTGTGCTATATTTAGGTAGATGTCCTCAACAGAGTTAAATCTCTAGTTTAGAAGTGACAGAGGAGAATTGGCAGATGTGCAGTACTAATCAAATACATCAAACACACCAGGCAAACTTTTCTCGACCACAGCATGTCATGTAACTATTGTATTGTCTATCAAGACCCTCGCTCCATCGGCTTCTCCACTCACCCTCCAGCTTGTCTCGTCCCCCTGATCCTCCATCCCGTTGTGGAGGTAGACAACATCAAAGAAGAAATACGGAGACTGCAGCATTTTCTGGGGACAAAAGCACGTTACGTTCATACATCTCTCAAAGTATCCAGGAGAAAATGTTCAACCAGAAAGGGCAACGACCTCAGCAGGTTCCTACTTACACTGACAGCCTCTGAGGGGTTGAACTGCAGCTGTCCTGTAATGCGGCTGTAGATGAGCACAGTTCGCAGCACATACGGAGGTGGGATTGTCTGAACGTTCTCCATCGAGGGGAGCTCAATTTTCTGACGACTGCAAAGTATGTAGAAGTTATGTTAATCAAAGCCAATTACAGCCATGTAAATTTCAGATCCTTTAAGAAACAATTATTGTATGTAGATAGACAGAACTTACATTACATTAAGGAGATCCTCAAGGTCTACAGTGGACAGTTAAGGTTAAAGTTTAAGAACTGATTTACTGACCTATATGGATATGGTGGTGTATTTATTTCTAATTTTTTTTAATCATTTTTTATTGAAGGATACTGAAAGACTCGCACACGTTGGTCTCCAGATCATACAGGCAGCTGCAGAGTTCCCTGGGGTCAGATGTGAAGCCAGACAGCTGAGACACATACACATATGCATATGAAGAGGTACAGAATTGGAAAACATCTTACATGTTGTTATTGTCATACATGTTATCCAAAGACTCCTTGGCTCACCCACAGAGCGTCGTCGTTGACCACCACTAGAGCAAACTCATGCCGTTTGTCAATCTTGTGTTTGGTTCTTACAAACATCTCAATCATCTTTTGGGATATGTTCAGGGCATTTGTTTTAGACCTGAAAAGAAAGACATTTTAAGAAGGTGGTGACAAATATGGAACATTTCCAAAAGGGAATTAATGTTCACTAAAAAATAGCTCACCCATTAAAAGACTCCAACTTTGGTAAAGACATCTCTTCAGAGAGGTCTAAGCAGATAATCTATTGGGGGGATACAACAACAGATAGTACAAATCTCATTGTGACAATAAGTTATGACTTTCATATGAAAAACGTCAGAGCTGTCATATATAACTGTCAGCCTACCACTTTCTCTGGGCAGTTGACGCGGGGAACTCTGAGCTGGTACTCTGCTGGTGGAGGGACAGGCGTTGTAAGTGCTGGCTGCTGTTGCGTGGGCTTCGGCCTCTCTTTGGTGGCAACAGCAGCAGTAGAAAGCGGCACTGAGGCACTGGTAGCTGCCCCTGCTGCTGCAGTTGCAGGGGCAGCAGTCTGAGCAGCAGCTGTAGAGATTGTCACTGTGGTGGAACTTGGAGGACTGTCGCTGGTTGAGGCCTCGCCCTCCCCCTCAACACGACTGCCCACAGCAGGCTGAGATATGTTCGGAATACTGTTACCGCCGAGGCTGCCTGTGCTACTGCGGCGGTCCTCAGCACCTTCAGGGTTGGAGCGTGTCCGCGGTCGCAGCTCCACCAGGCGCTCCTCACCATCTGCAGGTCCGGGCTCAGGCGTCTCCATGGATACACAGGGTGCTGAGGAAGTGGAGTGTCTATTAGTGGCCATGCAGGGAATTTGTGACTACTTTTCAATATATAGTGCAGTTTAATAAGTCGTCATAGTATACATTTACTGATATAACCAAAGGTATTTTGTTGTTCCAACTTTTCCACTTGTCCTTTAAAAATATCTGCAATAGCTGCAAGTGCAATAAAACTGTCACCTGATAATAACAACAACTTTCAAATTGCATGACAACGTCTTGTCCAGATTCTTCACTGGACACAAGAGAGCAGCTCATAATGAAACCACCCATCCACTGACTGCTGTGACCGTATAACCGTTTCTCTGCATGTTTGTATCGAGAGCATATCACGAAAAGAGGCGATTATCTCTGTACATGAACACAAAGTGTAGCGTGAAGCTTACAGAGATAAGGGAGCCTTTTGTATTCTTACTTTACATTATGAATAATTTAATCAAAATTGTGTAATTTTAGTGAGCCCAAGTAGCTCAGTTACAGAAGAAGTAACTGAGACGATCCTCTGTGCTAACAGATGACAGCGCTGCTAGCAATATGAGCATTTAGCATTTGCCAGCCTAGCATTACACCAGAACAAACAGCTTGTGTTAAATTTACATGGTTTTATGTACAAAAACAGTAAGGATACTTACGTGATTTATACCTGTGATACTACTAGAATGTAAATATCTGAAAACTCATTGGAAGTAGCACAATCTTTCATCGACGAGCTAACATTTGTTTGAACTTCCGTAACGGAAATTACGCAAATTTGCAGTCTTCGAGGATTGTGGGTAATGAAGTTTATGGGGAAAGTAAACATCGTTCGCCTTTTTTCTTCCTCCTCGTCTTTTTAAGATTAAAAACAGGTTGAAGATTAACCTGATTATTATTATCACTTGGATGAAAGATATAATAAGTCTTATCACGAGGAATAAAACACATTCATAAATTGACAATAAAACAAGAAGAAACTATTTGATCTTATGAGGATTATATTTGTTTTTGTTGCAGAATCTGTGGTAACCTTTGACTAAATGTAGGTAAATTAAATTATCTGATCCTTGCTGTAGATATGAATATGAAAAAAAACACCCTCAAATGTGCATTTCTATCAAACTCCAAATGTATTTTACCAACAGGCATTTCTTTTAGTAAATAATAACTTATGGCTATAGTTTTTCATTTTCTTCATTTATTCATATTTGCAGCTGTAGTATGCATTCAAAGTTCACACCGCTGGTCACAGTCCACTCTTAAAATGCATGGGAGTTCACAGTGGACCCAAACAGGAAAAGACACAAAGTGACGAGGAATGGGTGGGGATGACTTCATGAGTGTTTTCCACTTACTTCATTCATCACACTTTAAACTGGCAGACATACAGACACTGGGCCGCAGCAAAAGCTGGCTATCTATTGGGAAATATAATTTCACAAAATAGAAAGTGAAAACATATCATTTTGTCAAATGTGTTGTGGAAAGTGAATGGCCACAACAGGAACGGGTTCACTGCTACGGCCGTAAAGAGCTAAAAATGGAGGTAAGTCCTGATCAAGTGTGTCTGTGTATGTTTTGAAAATGTTTTCCTTGAAATAGTTGGTGTTTCATGACATGGGTTAAGATGGTTAAGATGACAAACTGTAAAAGCCTTGGTGATTGTAATTCAGAAATCAACAGTCGTGATTGATGCACCATGATATCATATTGTTTTGAAGTCACACTGGTTTGACCTTCACAAATCAGTAGATGGACTTTGGATGAAAAATATAGCTGAGGGGATCGTTTTCAGTATGTCTGTCACTTTCAGTTATCACATCCTCATTATATACTCCAATGCATTTGAGACAGTACATTTTCCAACAGGCCTGTCTGTGTGTGTTTGTCTGGGGACACGCTGTGTCTCTCTAGGATTCAGAATAGGTGTGTATGGTTGGCTGGCCGGACGTGTTACGAAGAAGGAATATGAAATATACCACCAACTGTTGTCTGCACAGTGTACGTTAAAATCAATGTGATCGAAAGATGGTCATTGCAAATTGTATCAATTTTGTAGAAACGACATTCTTTGTGCACAACAAAAGGCGGTTTGATCCAGAAATATTTGCTAAGCAGGAAGTTGGATCACAGGATGTTTTAGTTTCCTCCTTTTCCGCTGCTCAAAACAATAGCTGCTAAATAGTACAACATGTCTGCTTCATGTCCATGAGAGATTTCAACAAACACTGACTGTTTGCTTTGCATTATAGTGGTACATATACAATACCAACACAGAGAGATGTTCCTACTATTCTGTCAGCCCTAATTCATATAAATAGGATGGGCAAAATATTATACTATAATTGAAATAGTTGCATACCCATGGTGTGCAGTCTAAACTCCCATATTGAAAGAACCACATGAGGCCTGAAGACCTCACACCATAACCCTGCAAGCTGAACACTGGGTTACAACATCTGCACTACCATCCAACTGCAGGAAAGAAAAACACATCCGTGGGAGGAGGGGGGCTGTGAAGAGGACTGTCATTTATTTTTTGAGAACATTAACTGACTTCGGATAAATTGCAGGAAAACCTCTCAGTATAACCCAGTGAAGATCAACACCACCACAAATGAGATCTTACGAAATTAGCCTTAACTACACTACTACTCTCAAACAGATTAAATAAACTGCATGAAGGGAGGATTTATTGCACAATTAGCCAGTCAGTGTACATCAAAATAACTAAAGAGAAAAAGAAGATATTTTCCTTAATATTAAGCTAAAAAAAATGACAAGGGTAAGACAGACTACTTTATAATACGCTCTGGCCCTGCAGGATTCCAGCCTGGTCAGATGTGATAGCCTGGATGCTGGATCAGGGTGGGACAAGCAGGTGATGATCCCGAACCGTCATCCTGAGGGTGAGCCTTCACCCGCAGAACTGGCTCAGTGTGAGGCTGAGGTGGGCACGCTGCTCAGCATCATCGCTGAAGTCAGCAGAAAGATGGGCTCCCTAAAGGCACCCAGGTAATATACATGAGGTGTGATACAACATTTGTAACTTTGGCACTAATAAGATCTGTCTCATTAAAATCCCAGCAACACTTTTACTGGAAGACATGTCTACGTCTGCTCTTCTGCAGTGAACCAGGGGACTCGAGGCTCCCTGGACCAGCCAGTCCTCTGTTTCCAGACCTACTGTCACACAGGCTGGTCAGAAGCAGCCCAGGGAAGAACACTGCCTTTGATGTCACATCTCAACCATCACAGATTAACCGAGGTTAGCACCAGCACAGCATAACTTTTATCAGCAGCCATCAGCTACCGGAGATCCCGAGCATCCAATGTCAAAGAACGATTTCCACTAGGCCAAGAAATATTGCTTTGTGTCTCAATAAATGAAGGAAAAAAAGCAAGAGCATTGTTAGTAGGTAAACATTAAGCACAGAATGTTGAAAGCAACAGATGTATTTATCACCAGTTTTACTCTAGCTGGCAAAAAAAAAATGAAACTGTACCTGTCTTTCTCTGCACTGTTACTGTTTCTCCTCCAGGGGGCACTGGCGTAGTCTGGACAAAACTCCAGGAGGCTTTAACAGCAGTGGAGGACTCCATCAGCTGTCGGAGGTCCTGGGCTGCCCCCATCACATCCTCTGATCAAGATAAACAGAAAGAGCATCTGAGAGCAGCTCAGGAGAGCCAGGTGAAGGCCGCCCAGGTAATACGACAGGAACAAAAGCATTACGTTCTATTTCAACAGTATAAACTAGCTGATTGCTGTTAGGAATCTCCTGGCCAAAGTGATCATAAGGTTTCCATTGGTCAATGTAAGCAAACATATGCTATTGCAGAGCCAGTCTTGGTCAGCCCCTTTAGTTATTTGGGAACCTGGTTACAGATTTTGGAGGAGATGGAAAACGAGTTTGGCATTTCGTGCCCACCAGGCCTGCCAAAGGATCAGTACCAGGTGGAGTTCCTCGATGAGGAGAAGCTTGGCTCTGCTCTCCGAAGCTCCTCACAGAGTCACCAGGGAGAGCTGGAGAAGGCACTGCACAGCCAGATGGAGGAGGAGAAGATCAAGGTGCCTGCTATCAGTTTCTCTTGTGCACGTCATGCTGTGTCTTTGAAATGACGAGAGGCTGATAATAACTGAATTGGGATGCTCTACGCAGACAGAGATCAGATTTTGTCGTTTATTTTGAGTGACTTGAGTCATGGGATTGTTAGAAACTAATACGATTGTGGTTTGTTCTATATCATGACCCCATGGATGTGACTGTTCCAGTTGTATCTATAACATCAATACAATAGTGTAAGCATGCAGTGAATGAAGATAACCCAGATTGAATGTAAAAGCTGCCTTCATGTCTTTCAGCTGGGCGGTCACCGCAGGGCCAGGAGGTCAGGCAGTTGCTCTCCCTCCTACAGGCCCTCTGGATCCGGGGCCCTCAGTCCAGACTGGGCCCCTCTGTCCTATCCAGGTTCTCCTCTGCTCCTCAGAAGAGCAGCAGCGTCTTTATCTCTGGGGGGAGACGGCTCGCCGCTGAGCTCGGTTAACTCGGGCAGTCCTTGTCCCAGCCCCATGGGCCTGGAGACTGAGACAGAGCGGCTGCACAGGTGAGGCTGGAGAGAGGCTCGCGTTGAGGGTCTGCTGGGTGAACTAAATCATTTAGGCAGGGTTTGATGATGCGCTACATTTTTCATATAATCTGGGTGCTTTGTTTTCTCGGCCGTGTGGGTTGTGATTTATTCATCTAATTGAATTGTTTATTCCCCCACATATGTTCTAGCTCAGAGGGATTACTGTATTAACCTTTAATAAAAGTTCCCTTGAGTTCTTGCTCTTGACCCTTCATCCTCCCTCTGCTGTTCCAGGTACATCGAGAGGCTTAAGGCCAGGAATGAACGTCTGACTGCAGCTCTGGAGAGAAGGAAGGGAGAGTCGGAGCAGATCAGTTTTACTGTGAAGAGGCTGGAGGCCGACTGCTCCGCCATGCAGACGGCTCTCAGATACAGGTACACAGAACACAACTCACACAAGCACCAAACGCCTGCGCACACATATGACCTGTCAACTTGACTGTCAAAGTGTTGAACGTGCACTTCTCAGTTTAATAACAACAGTAAATAGATTTCTTCTCATCCAGCGTGCTTATATTGTGTCTCTGGTTTGGATTGACAGTGATCAGTGCGAGGAGGCCTACAGTGAGCTGCTGTCACTTTACGACGCCAAGAGGCAGCGGAGCATTCCTCTGCAGACAGACGCAGCAGGTGTTGGAGTAGCACTGTATAGTATTGCTTACAACTCAGCGTACATGTACCGACTGGTTCCGTGTTCCTGTTGGTGTGTGTGTTAACACGGATCCAGTCGGGCTCACAGGTTTGTCTTGTCATCAGAGGCGGTTGATGGCAGGCGGCAGCCCGACAGTCCGCCAGCTCAGCTCAGAAAAATGGCAGACGAAGAGCTGTCGACCTCCTTCTCAACAGCAGGGGTCACAGCGGAGAGGGAGTCACACAGTGGCACAGGGCAGAGGTGATCTTTTAAAGTGCTCTCTAAGAAATAAGGCCCCATGAAAGGGGTGAGGAGACTCAAAACATGTGACGGAAACAATAGAAACAATCAAAGTGGAGACTTGTTTTCATTCTGTCCCACCATGATGTGATCTCTGTGATGACTGCTTGTGACCCTGCAGGCCGTCAGAGCGAGAGGTTGCTCTCCGTCAGCAAATTGAGCGCCTGAAGAGGGACCGGGCAAACATTTGCCTCCTTAAGCCCGGTCCGGGAGCAGAGGGCTCAATAAACCAAGACGCTGGAATTCCGTCTGGGTCGAGAGGGGGACACTTGACTAAAGATCACATCCCACCTACCGACAGCAAGACGGAGAAGGCGTCCCTGTTCTACGAACTCATCTCTGTCAAGGTAGGAGTCATGTGACTGTTAAAATGATGAAGAAAGTCCAATCTGACATCTGAAAGAGCAGATTAATACTGACGCAGGCAGAAGAGGCATTGACAGACATTTCAGCAACTTAACGGGAGAGTGTGATTAATCACTATGATTTTACTTATGTTCTCAGGAGGAGATGTCAGATTTGCGAGCTCTTATCCGCCTCAAGGAGAAAGAGCTGAGGTGCCTGGAGTGGAGCCTGATGGCCCAGAAGGCCCAGGAAGCAGCTGGAGTGTTTGTCCCAGAAAGCATCCACGAGGAGCTGGAGGCTCGCACGCCTGAACAACAGGTAGGACCGACTTTTAATTGTACGTTTTCAAATAATCCAAAGTCAAGGTGAAAGGAGCCAGAGGGAGCAGGACGCTGGTCTATTGTGGCAGACTCGATTCAGATCTGGGTGTCCCACATGGGAAATCATACATCTACCAAAGCAGAATCCCTCCAGGGCAAGAGTGATATTTTGGTTCCACGAGGTCTTCTGCTGGGCTGTCCTGACGCCTCAGCACAGATCTGCACGGCACCTCACACCTCTGTCATTGGGAAAGGACAAAAGAAATGACAGGCAGCGTCCTGACACACCTAAAGATTGGATCTACGTCCGTATGTTCAGAGCACGACTGACTCTCACTGAGCTGTGCAGGCATTAGAACGTTATTCCAGCAAACTCACAAAGGCTTCCCACGTGGTTCAATCTGATGCAGTCTTCTCCAATGTCTCATCATTGCTCTTTTAATCTATAATATTATTGTCAATCTGATTGAAATGAAAGAGAATGTGAAGCGGAAAATGAGGTAAATTGAGAAGTTGCACTCTGCAAGCTGAGAGGTTGGGAACTGATTTAGAGTTTAATAGATATAAACTAAGGTTGGCTGCTCATTGAATATGGTGTTTCAGAGGCTCTGTGAGAATGCAGCCAAGCTTTGTAGCGACGGAGACATGGCTGGACTCCGCAGCAGGCCCATCCTGAAGGAGCTGCAGACCCTCCTTCAAAGGTGAGACCTTGTGTGTGATGTTTAGAGATTCGTACTCACAATGCAGAAACTGGGAGCTGATTCTTCTTCGCCACAAATGAAAAAGGATGTCTGTCTTCTAAACAAGGATTTAGGCTGAAATTAATGTCAACTGCAAAAGAAACTGATGGCGGTCAGTGTAATCTGTTGCTTAGGAACGATATCAGCAGACTTTGGTCGTGAAGGTCGTGTAGTTCTTTCCATCAGGTGCTTCAGAGAATAGCCTCCTCTCCTCTGACCTGACCCCTTCTGAATGGAGGATCGCAGCTACCAACACATTCTGTTCATGCACTGTGGGTTCTTTCTCTTTCTTCTTCAGGGAACAAGCTCTGAAGAAGAGACTGGCTTTCGTCCATGACTCGCTGAGCACGGCTCTCTCCGACAGCTCCAGGAGGGACAATGAAGAGCAGATTGCTCGGCTCACACAAAGTCACAGGTCAAACATTAGGATTCATGTTTCTGTCTCTGCTTGTCACCGTTTGTCTGAATCCTCCTATTGAAGCCAGGATGTAAGATTCACACATTGATGTGCTTGTGTTTCCATTCCAGCAAGGCCTTGAGCTCGTACCGACACATCCGCAGGAAGTACCGGGAGCAGGCGTGGAGGCTGGAGCAGAAGGTGGCAGCCATGATGGAGAGTCAGCAGAGCCAGAGCGGGTCGCAGACAGCTGCAGGGGAGCCGCCGGAATGGAGGAGGGAAGAGACGGTTCTGTGAACAGAGCTCAGATCAGCCATCTGAACAGATGTTAACCGCATTAGCTGGAGTCTGTAAATCTCCTGCATTCAAGTTGCTCTTACTTGACGTATTCTTGTAGTTGTACTTGCACACATAGAAACATCGTCCCTGCAGTAATCAGTGTCACGCTTTACTTTTATTTGTAGGTTAATCAACGTATTTATCTGCCCATTAAGCAATGACGTCTTTCTACACAGGTAGTCAGTGGCTCTGGAGAGCTAAAGTTACAGTACGTCTGTTCAACCTTTGTGAGAGTGGCCAGTAAACTGAACAGGATTCCAAAGCTTAACTTGCTTAACAGGACTCGCACATCACAAGACGCCTCTCAGAGAAACAGCTGTCGTGGAGCCATGAATGTTAACGGCTGGTTCATGCAGCCCACCGAGGGTCTCAGCACTGACCTCCAGAGCGCACTTGTCCTTCTTCCTATAAAGCCGATTGACAATGCTCCGAGAAGGGGGAGGGGCCAAAGGCTGATGTGAGCACAAGATGTATGGCCGGCTCAGTTTGTTCTTTGTACGTTGTGTTTTCCATTCTGCTCTCTCCGCCTTGAACTATCTCGTTGCTGATTCTGGTTGCGTCCAGAAGATCCTACATACAGTAGTGGGAAAAATGAAAGTTAATATTGTTGCCAGCTTGAGAAGTCAGAAAGAATTCAGTTAACATCCAACAGCAACGTTGGAGGCTCGACAGCCACCTGAAGGAAACCGTGCAGCTGCACTAACTTACAGTATGTACCAATGTAAATGTAACCATAAGATATTATGGGATGTGGTATTCCAAACCCTGCTGTCACATACCTAGAGGCTATACAAGGACGGGAAAGACAGCTGGAAAAAACACGGTTTGCAGCCAGGAAAAAGCCGTTAAAGGAAATTGGTGTGAAGCTGATCTTCCAGGAAAAGATTAAAAACTCTTTTGCATCAAGAAACTTAAAAGTGAAATTTGTTTCCGCGCTAAACATGCAAGTTAAATACAAATCCCATCATGCACTGCGAAACCAAAAAAATCAGGGATCATGAAATACTGCAGCTTGCTCAGCTTAACTACGTAGCGTTTAGTCTACATTTTCGAGTATTTCAGCCAACGATGGAGCGGTGGGTTGATGAAGATGAAGATGAATATACTGCACGTTTGAACCACAGGAACAGTTGATGCTCCCGGGCGTTGGATTACTGAAAGTTCTGTTCTTTTCTGTTGTGTTTGTGCTAACTGACACCAGTGAATTCCTCGTTTATATATAATAATATAATACATTAACATATTATCAGAGTTGGTTTCTCTGCCAGTCTTATCTCCAAAGATAAGAAACATGAATAGAAATTCCTCTCGGCTTAGTTTTATAGCCGAGATGCAGAAATCTCAGGGAAAGATATGAAAGAAGGTCAACAAATAAAAGTCCCTGATATCATGAGAGGTATGTGAGAAAATGTGTTTTTGTACTTGGACCTTAAAGTAGAAATACTTCCCCTCCTGTAAATAAACATATTTTAAAAAAATGGATGCATTGTTTGCTCTTTACCTCTCACTTACACCTCCATTGCTGCACCCTCACATCCTCCTCTTCCTCCTCCCTGTGTCCTAAATCATCTCTCAATCACCTCTCCCCCCCGACCCCCACCCATCAAGCCGCCCCTTTGCCCTGACCTACTCACACCGGTCAGCTGCAGCTGTGACCGGCGGTCAGGAGGTTAAGGCAAAGGTTGGGTGTCACACCCACAGGGTCACCGTGATGCCTGGCTGTTGTGTTAGCCTGTGAATGGAGGGTTCAGATCGCCAGACGAGGCGGCGAGTCCCTGACGCCCTGACTCCTGCCTGAGCTTGCCCTTTCCCGGGCAGAGGTCACCGCAGAGGGACCGTCCTCGGCGCCCCCCCCCATATCTCCGGGTCACCATCGCTATTGTTGTAATAGCTGCCATTAGAGCAGATGATACAATTATCGTTATATTGCTCTCCAAAGATCTATGTGGAGCTTTTGAGCTCATCAAAGGTTTTTTCGATGACATGATGGCCGTAACCTCAGTGTGACCCGCGTGTCATGTGGAAAGATATTTTCCTTTTATTACATTTGACTGTTTGTGCATCCAAATGATCATAACTCAGTATGTGTTCATGTAGGATTGCTACACATACTCTCATACTTTATAAGTATATGAAGTGTTACCTGCTCATGTGCACAGGGAATCGAACAATGCAACATAAAATAAATATTTCCAAAATATTTTTTTAGCAAAAGGTGCGTGGAGTAAAACTATTATATTATTGAATGTGTAAGTAGTATTTTAATAATATTCAATTATATACACTTTTATATAATGAATTATAAAAATATTTATTATTATAAATAAATATATTTAAATAAATAATAAATGTAAATTATTATAATACAAATATATTATAATATACATATAATGTTTTATTATATATTGTATAATTATAATAATAAATATATTTATAACAATGCACTTCATTTTAATCTATACAAATGTCATCATCATATTTCGCAGATTCATTGCGAGTTTTGAATGTAACGTTTGAATGTTTTTTTTAAATAGCTGTGTTGAATTAACTATATTTTGCTTCATGAACATTAAAGTCGATTGTAAACTAGCTCATGATGAAGTTATTGGAGAGTCTGAGTATTAATATGCATTTAGATGCAGTTTTTAAAAGTGCTCCAATAAAGACAAGAACGTCAAATCATCACAGGAGAACATCTTCTGTTACTATATTATTTTTGTTATATTTTTCTTGTTTGTTTTGGTTTTCAGGAAGTTACAGCTTAGTGTTCAAATCACATTAAAGCAGCACATTTCTCGACACTCTTCCACCCCCACATGAGACGGGAGAGTCGTTCTGTGCCTGGGAAAAATACTCAAACCATTATTAGACGACGACGGGGGCTGTCAATCAGTGTGGGGGTGAATGAAACACACACACACAAACACACTCACGCACACACACAGGAGGGGGGGGGGGGGCAGTGACCCGGGGGGTTTAGGTCAATTCATTTACTCTCTGTATCCTTTCCTCATTTTAATAA
>CAAKHC010004532.1:29927-51137 GCA_901007825.1 Macroramphosus scolopax | reverse complement strand
GGGAAAAGTTGAAATTAATAATGGAAAGGGATAACACAAGCATGATCTATGACAGACCTAGGTATCGCCAGTAAGGGAGTAACAGTCTCTATATCATTAAAAGAGAGAAATGCCAGCTGACCGAAACTATGGACCCTTATATCATTTGGGGAGGGCATTTGACCGCAGAATGAACCTATAAATTTACGATTGTTGCATAACTCTGTTAAGGGGGTGTCTGAACATTCTATATTCTGTTCTGTGTGATGAGGAACACCTGCGGATGTCTGGTGTGAACAACGGGCATAAAAGACCTGGCTCTACACTAGGAGAATTGTCAGAGTTTCCTCACTGTTCCGTGTGATAAGAGCTCTGACCCTGCTCGGCCGATCAGTATTGTTGTGACTCTGTTTGTGTGTTAAAGCATGCTGTAGTTGGAAGCTACTACTCCTGTAATAAGTCATTGAAACTTGTTAAACGCTGTAGGCTTCTGTTTTCCTCACTCAGGGAATTTATAAGATTTCCACGACAAATTGGCGACGGGGATGGGATTGGACGCGTAATCCGGACTCCGACGGACGGACAGGAGGCCAGATTAAGTTTAATTCCTCCCATAAGGGTGAGAAGCTGTCATCCACCGGAGCCCCGATTACCGATCCAATCCAGAGTGAGAGGGTGACTGAACACGCGGTGAGGAAAATTTAAGTTGTTAAGCGAACAGAGTCATAACATAAGAATGAATGAATGAATGAATGAAGAAGTCCCACTACCGTTGCCCCACGCTGACTCCAGATCTGCAGCTATCATTCAGGGTGTGATCAACTCAACAGTGGTGAGGAGGAAGTGAGAGGACACTTGCACCGAGTGTTCCCACAATGCTTCGACTTCCAGAGAATCGATTCCTTCTGGTTGCTCCAAATTAGCATGTGCAACCCCAAATATACTGTAAATTAATACTCAATTGTCAAAGACCATCAGAATATTTTTATTGTTATAAAGCATCTACAAAACAGAATGCAGCCATAGATGTTACATTGCTTAGAATGTGCTACCGTTAAGAGACAAAACATGTTTAGTATATTGAAAATTCTATAAACAATCAGGATGTGAACAGCGTGTTAAAGGAGGATGTGGAAAATGGATTTATTGTGTTGCAATTATTTCACTTTAGGCACTTTTCGTTTTACTTTGGAGTCAGTCTTGGCAGCTTTCTTGGTAAGTTTACTCTGAGCTTTCCCTCCTTTCTTCACTGCAGTTGTCCGAGGTGCTTTCTCCATCTTCTTTTTGGATGGCTTCTAGAAGACAGAGAGGAAATTAGTGTCCAATCTACACACAGAAAACAAAGTATCACCTCAGTTGCAATATTTTAAGTGTTCAAATCTGGCAGCCGGGAGCAGTGCTGACCTGCAGTTTAGGCTTTTTGCTCGGTGTTTCCATGGGAACCAGCTGTGGGATTTCTTCCTCCTCTTCTTCTTCCCCTGCCTTCTTTTTCTTTCCCTTCACCTTCTCCTCTCCCTCTGCAGAGGTGTCTGTTTGCTTTTTGACATTTGTCTTTTTCTTGTTCTTCTTGGAAGCAGCAGCCTGAAATTAAAAAAAAAACACCAGTTACTTTTTCTGTTTTTGCTAAATCTGGTTTAACAGATCACAAAACAACACTCACCGCTGTGGCCTCCAGCGCGGTGAGGTGGCCCAGGTCTGAGGTGTAGATGGGCAGGGCCACTGAGTTTTGACTCTTTAAGTGGATGAGCTTCATCACTGGTCCTTTCTACACACAAGAATTACAGTAGTTTTAGTCAAAACAAACCAAAAGTTGAATTTATGTTGTGTTGGTTCAACTACACTTGAAGAGTTTGTGGTGAATGAGACAAGCCAGGTGACATACCACCTCAACACCGAAAACACCAGGGGCGGAAAAAAAGAAACCCCACACTCACCGTACGTAGTTTGGCAATTATGGTTTTCACGGCAGCCTCGATGTTGTCAACCACTTCATCTGCAGTCATGCCAGAGTGGGCAATACGAGCCATGCTAGAAAACAGACCACATCGTAAAGATTACATCCGTACAAAGGATGTAAATGTAGTGTATTTTAATATTTCATGCAAGCTTGTAATCAGCTGTTTTGTTTCAAAGTAGTAGAGACGGGCTGCACAGAAGCGAGCCCATCTGGATCCACTTTGAGTCTCTATGGCACCAACATCGCCCGTATCAAACATCAGAGAATCGACATGGCTTTTGTGAGGTGCTATTAGGTGGACTGCAGGACATATACATTGTTGTTTGTTTCTCACCAGCAGCTGCCCTTGTTGTTGACCTTCAAGTTGGTGCCCTGGACGACTCTCTCAATGTCTCTGGCCAGATTTTTGCTCTGCAGGTTCACAGAAAGTGGCTCTCTGGTAAAGAGACAGGAACATTGTAAGACAAAAGCATAGTGAACAGCTCCTCTGTCTAAACTAGTTTTACTTTGAGAAAGCACAAGAAAACAACCGTTTCCCCAGTAAATCAGAGACGCAGCAGGACCAGAGATCCAGGCTTTCTGTGTGTGGTTAGCTCTAGCTACTGTGGCTGTGATTTTCTGCATGTTTCTGAACATTTGACCTGACCGACAAAAGAAATCAATGAGTCGAGATTGCACAAATTATATTCTATATTCTGGGTTTTTCAAATAGCATAGGTGACATGAAGCTGGCGGTGCTAGTAGCCTCAAGAGTCCAAACTGCGCCAAGGTCACAGCATGGTACTTTTCATGGTAACACAATTAATCATGATGTGTGTCTAACATTATTATAGACTGGGCATTTGAAAGAGAAAAACATGACCCTTTAAACTTAGTTTGTTTTTTTTATCACCTTATGGCAAAGTCACTACTTTTGTCAACCAACATTGTTGTATCTCTTTTCAGGCTATTAACATTTTTCAAAACAAGTATTATTTAAATAAAACAATATTTTTGTCAATGCTTGGAAGGTTTTAATGTTGCAATCATATCCATGCACCAGTGGATTGAGGAGATTGACAGGGATCCTCTCATTTTTAAGCTCCAAGAAGGGTAAACAGATGAGTTCGACTTAACTGTCAGTATTGTACAGTTGACTGAGAAATATACTAGCGTTGGTCGGAAGCAAACGATTCTGATGGTAGTTGGAACTGGTAGTCCACTAGAACCGGTTCTGGGAATCCAGAATCCAGTCGACTGGATTCCCATCCCTCGTGAAGGGCAGGTCTACGAATGATGATGCAAATTTCTTCCCTCAGGTGCAAAATATTGTTGACAAATCCCAACATCCTCCATTCTTGTACTGAGCATACTGAGGGGAAGAACTGCCCTACTGAAAAAACTGTATAAAAGATCATTTCTACCTTTTCCTCAGGTAGAAATGCTTCCCAAGATGTGATGGCAGCAGGCGGCGGATGCGGCCGTCAGATAAGAACATGTCGAAATTGCCCAGCAAACGGCGTTTGGCCTCAAATGGTTTGTACTCCGTCCTCAGGACCTTGTAGGGAATGATCTGACGAGGATTCAGGGATATTTCATGATTATTATATGATTTTAAAGTACAAAGCAGTGCCACACCGGCAAGAAACACATTTACATCTGGACAATCTTGATGGGAAGAAGCCAAGACGCACTCAAAGCTTGAGAAATTTGCTGAATAAAATGTATATACAATGAAAAAATGGCTAGAATGCAAAGAGACATCTCTTTGATTGGTAAATACCTCTGTAACATTTTTGACCCCCTTCTCCTCCAGCAGCTTCTTATAAAACCTTTGGGTCTGCTCGGGGGTCATTTTAGGTTCATCTCTGGTGAACAGACAAACCTCCTCCGTGTCTGGACGCTGGCCATGGGGCAAGGGACTGAGGATAGGACGGAAACACTGCAATTACTTTTGAGACATATGTCAACCAATATACTCCAACAGGGTGTGTGTGTGGTTACACGCCACTGGAGAAGGCAACAGTTGTTGTCAGGTTTACTTACATCCGGATGGTCTGAGCCGCTTTCGGGATCTTCCAGAATGTGAAGAGCAGGCTGATCTGCTGAGTCTCGTCCAGGAACACCGACTCGCTGGTGGACTTCGTTTTCAGGAATGCCTGCAGAGCTTGAACGGCCTTTTTCACCTAAGACAGCAATTTATTTCGTCGTTTTAAAGGGTGGAACGAATAAACAGTCATTTTAACAGCACTAGTCAAGGTAATTCTGAATTAGCTACATAGCTAAAGAAGGCTAACTAGCTAACACTATTTAGTTTGTCGTTGCTGTTGATTCATAATGCCTGAAAAAATAAAACTCAACTACCCTTTGCCTTCTTGTTACCCACACAAAGTGTTAGTTCATTATAGAAAAGTCCTTTTTATACCTGTGACCGGTCCAACGCAAGTTTTGTATTCTCAGCCATGCCTGTATTCCTCTTCTTCACGTGTGCCACTCGCACGCATGCGCAATAGTTTTCCTCCACGTCACAAAATACAAACTGAAACTTTATTAGTATGAGAAAGCTGTAACAGCTGGGAAATGTAGTTCTCTGATTCTAAAACTTAGCGTGTTGTGAAATGTAAATAAGGGGCATTAAAATAGCTGCTTTGATTTGAGTTCACAATTAATATATCCATCCTACCAGTAAAATCAAATAAAATATTTTGGAATCAATTATTAAGAAGTCCTTATTATATATACTTCCATTCTAGAAAAAAAACAAAAACACCTGTTTGGTGGAGCTTGATCATTTATTTTCACTTTCCATGATGCTGTGTCTGTTTGTATCAGAGTGTGTGATTATCCTTGGTTCATCAGAGTAGTATGTGAGCTCAACCCAATTAAACAACCTCATGGGGAGAGAGACCAAACTAAAACTTTTGGTTCAGCAGTCCTTAAAACCAAATAATATGTCTATTAGTTTCTTAATCCCACTCTTAAGAAGGGAGACGTGCTTTGCAAATTAACATTGCAGACTGTCTTTTGCATGACAAGACATCGTTCTGTAGTTTGAGTTTTTCTTCCCCAGACTAACTAACACTGCATCCATCTCCATTCTGAAAACAAATGGCATGGCCAGCCAGATGCTTAATCAGCCGTGGGATTACAGAGGGGGGACATGTAGCTACATTAGTGGCATAGCTGATCTCTCAATATGAGAATGCTGACACTGGACTTGGTCTCTCCGTTTTATATTGTTCATTATAAAAACTGATTCAGTCTTGTTTTCTTCATTTGACGCAATGTATTCTCCTTCAAAACCTCGTTGTTGATCTTCTCTTCAGCATAGTTGTTTGTAAAGAGAGAGTAGCTGTTTGGGTCGGCTTGAGCAGCATTTCTCCCCTGGTAACGAGTGAAAGAACTTCATGTATTCTGCCGCTGTTGCAATTAGTCCTTTTCTGGCACCAGCTTCAGCACTTTGCCAATGGCGATGGTTTTGCCTGGTAGAAAACGATGCAATTAACTTAAAACTTAAACATGACATTCTTTCTTTCTTTCCTTATCAATGCTATTATTTTTCCAAAAGCAGGTCTGCAAATAAACAAACTGAGTTAATCACACGCAGTCACAACTGTGTCCTCACCTTCGTCTCGCAGTGTAAATCGGCCCATTTGAGGAAAGTCTTTGAAGGTCTCTAAGCAGATAACTCCTGCTGCCCGGAGCCTGGCGATACACACCTGGTCCTGCTTAACAAAGCGTGGCCGTGTTTTGCTTTTTTCCCCCGACTTCTTGTCCACCAGACAGATTAAGGCCTGTGGTGAGGATTTAAGTTAAGCTGGAGTTCAGAAAGGCCAGCGGATGATCAACAACTACTGGATGAGCAAGTAAATCAGACCCATTTTTCCCCACACCATGAGATGTTTTAGCGTTAGCTTGGAAGGCGGCAGAGCGGTAACTTACTGTGATTTGAACCTCTTCAATACAGGTATGGATGTGAAGGACTGCATTGTATCCGGGACAAATGATTGATTTGTGCTCTATGATGACGATCTGAAATACAAGCAGCGAATGAGCAACATGCTTTGACAAAGGTCCAGCTGCCGCACCAGCCTTCTGTGCTAGCAGCAAGGACATCGCACTCATACAACCCTGCTTGAACACACCCTAAACGCAACCATTTGATGCTGTTACTATGCCAACCTGCAAAAGGATGCATGCATTTCTGGAGAGCAGCAGACAGAATGATGTCAGTGGATTGAACACAGAAACGTGTTGTAGAATGTATCTGTTAGCCTGAACCTTCAATCTGAAGAACGACTCTGAAAATCTGTACAATAAGAACCTCGGCACCAACGACAAGTGACTTTGACCATCTGGTGTTGATGTTCTCTGGCCTTCACCTGGGCATCAAAGGTGCGGCAAGAATGGCAGATGTTGTCGGGGCTACACAGGATGAAACCAGGCAGGATCTCCTCTTCCTCAATGCCCTTCAGCCTCAACTTCAGATTCTCCCCAGGAGATGCATCATCTGTCTCCACGTCGTCACTTAGCAGGCTCAACACTTCAACTGTGTGCTGAAACATACAGAGACATTTGTGAATGTCTAATAAAAGCACGTTTATTTCCCTAATAAAAACAGGATGCAAACCAGCCGGTGTTGGAACTGAAACAATCTTTAGTTACAAGATCCTCTTTCTGTCTAGATTCACTGCATGTACACTTATTAGATGAGTGATTAGTCAGATCTTAAAATCCAAACTATGTGAACCTGCATGCCTATTGGAGGTGATGTGTGGTTATGCAAGGTGTTGTTTCCTCTTGTACACTTACACGATTAATGCCAACAATTAATTCTGCATGCAGTGTAAAACTCACTTGATATAACAATCAGTCTTAAATGTCAGACAGAAGGTCTGTTGGTTCTATGTGAGACGGAGCAAAGTAACTGAGAGGAGCTCTCACCCTGTTTGGCATCATGATCAGCTGCTGAGCTTTACTGATGGATCCAGACTCCAGCTTCCCGAGGATAACTGTGCCCATGTCCTACACACCCACACACACACACAAACAAGAGTTACATCTACCTAGCAACAGCTATTCGATTGGCTAAAACAAGAGTCATGTATTTTCTGAAAGTGAACTTGTTCCAGTAGCATGGTGGGTAAAGGTATGCAACAAAAAAAAAAAAGAGGAGAGAAAGTCTGGTAAAAGTCAAGTGCTTTGTTGGAAATAAACTCAAGAGGAAGGGGAATGAAAAATGTATGAAGGAGAAAAACAGATTTTGACCTTTTGAACATTTGTTTTGCGCCCACTCAACCGCTGAGGACAAAAAACAAGCAGCCAGAGGTTTGTTTTTCTCTCGACAGTGATTCAAAGCTGCTCACCTTGTATTTGTCTACGATGGGTAGTCTGATCGGACCGTCGCTGGATCTGGTGAAGTTTGGCAAACTATCCAAGTGGGAAATAAATGGCAAACCCCTGGAGCAAAAGGGAAAAACCATCCATCATAGTCACGTTATCACAGTTATCAAACTATTCCTATTCACATCCAGCCTTAAATCTGACATTCAGACAATGAAAACAGACGTCTTGCTTACTGAACAACCTTCAGTCATAAACTGCTGCACAGAGCCCACTTACGTGTACCAGGGGCATTCAGATACGGGGTCCTTGAGGTTGGCACCTGTGAGTCCGGAGCAAGGCATAAAGTAGATGTCCTTCTTGGGGTTGAAGCCAACTTTCTTTAGAAATGGTACCAGCTTCTCCTTACACTCCTCATACCTGCAGGATGGTTACGGAAAGATTATTACTTGAGACTAAATCATAAAAGAAGAATGATTTGTTAGTGTTAGAGCCAAACACAGTGTTTCATTTGTATGTTGGGCATGTAAATGACACTGCCGCAGTGTTGAGGTCAAATCAAGTCCCCGTTCACCTGTCCAGGCTCCAGTTGACGGTGGGGTCGTCCATCTTGTTAACCAGGACAATGAGATGTTTGACTCCTGCAGTCTTAGCCAGCATGGCGTGTTCCCGCGTCTGTCCACCCTTCTCAAAGCCGGTCTCGAACTCACCCTTTCTTGCTGAAATCACCTGATTACAAACCAACAAGGTGGCCAAACATTTTAAGAAAGCATCACTTACAAGAGCCGAACAAGATTTGATCTGTGTGTATGTGAAGCTCAGGGTTTGTTGTGCGTATGTGCGTGTGTGTGTTAGTCCCTCTCACCAAGACCGCCAGGTCAGCTTGTGACGCTCCACCAATCATGTTGGGGACAAAGCTCTTGTGTCCGGGGGCGTCGAGGATGGTGAAGTGTTTTTTCTCGGTTTCAAAGTAAGCTCTCCCCACCTCGACCGTCTTCCCCTTGTCTCTCTCCTCCTGGTTCGTGTCCAAAGCCCACGACAGGTACCTGCAGCAACCATGTTTAATTATCAATTCATGATCAATAAATCTGCAGCTTATTTTCTTGAAACCCAAGAAACAGAACTGTGAAGGAGATCTGCCGTCAGGATATTAAACTTTTGTTCCTGGGTCTCATCGAGGTTATGAGGGAATTCTTTCCCATTGTCGGCAGTGTTGTTTACATTCCAGCACATGCAGGGAGGGGCTGCATTGGCTGGTGACATCATCCATGAGGCCGTCGCAAAAAATACAGAGCCAGCACTTCGATGATTCATTGCAATATCGAGGGAATCTGATCATGTAACCCAGTTCCCAAACACATATTTTAAGCAGCTTTATTTACTCCCATGTAAAAACACCAAATATGGAAAGGGAAAAAAATCGAATTAAGAAGCTATTAACATTATTATATTGTAGTGTTATATATTAAAAAATAATTCACTCTTATACAAGCCTGTAACTCCGAAACAACTGCAGCCATCCTCACCATGTCTCCCTGTTCTTTTCCTTCGCTTCCCTTTCATATTTTTCCAGAGTTCGCTTTTCCACCATTCCAGTTAAATACCTGGCAAGACAAACAAAAACAGTTTGCAAGAGGGGTTGTAATTAATGTACACGTACACACACATTATCTGGGACATTACAGGAGAGAAATTAAAAACCTACGCTTAAACTGAAAATACTTACAACCTGTTGCACTCTGGGTAACGGCCACTGAGCCATTGCTGTTACTGAGTAGTGCACTTGTGACAGATGACGCGATAAAGCCTGTTTGTGTGAATGCCGTTTAAGTCTTATGTACAGCGGGCAAATCTAAACGAACGATGTTAATGAGAAACTTGATGAGCCGCTAAGCGCTGCGATCCGCCTACACAGAACATGAACCACTGCTTACTCACATGATCTGTCCACCAATAGTCGACTTGCCAGCATCTAACAGACAAGAGCAAATAGGAGGATTGTGAGATGAAGGCAGCTTTCATTTCGAGGTCTAAAATACGAAACACGTATAAAAAAAGAGACGCACCCACATGACCAATGAAGACCACGTTCACATGTTCTTTCTTGGGGGCGTCTGGCGGTGCCGGAGCCACTTTAGGCACAGGCATCTCCTCCTCTTCCTCCTCCATCATCTCCTCATCCTCCTTCCTTTCAACGCTCTGCTCAGAGGCTCCCACTGCCCCCAGATCGTCCTGGCCTCCGCCTCCCCCACCTCCCCCAGGCTCCTCCTTCTGCTCCCACGTCTCTTCCTCCGTGGTCATGTCTGCTTCTGTGCCTCCATTCTCCACTGGAGCTGCAAGCATAAACACGTTTACTTAACCAGCAGAACTGTATTTCTATTCATGATCATGTGCTCTGATGCACCAGGTGGGTAATGAATACCAGCTACCAAAACAGTTATGCTCATTGGAGAGCAAACAATAACACCGTTTGTTTGGAATGAAAACCTGCCGACTGTCCGTGAGCGAGGACCGACTGATTCTGCATCCTGGACTTCACTCAAGCGGATCAATATCTGCCAGGTTTATCTTCCGACCACACTTGAATCCATTTACCAGATATCTGGAAAGAGAGCCAATATGTCTTGGACACCTCAAACATGCACTGAGGCAATTCCAACTTCACAAACACAACCGCACCACTTCATCGTGTTGTTCGTCCTATCTGCAGCAACGCTGTCGTTCACAGCCTCTCTCACATTATGTGCCTAATATCTAATCAACATTTACATCGACAGTTCTGTCAAACAATCATCTTTCGAGCAAACGAGCACAACTAAGAGGTGAATAAAATGCAAGTAAGCAAGTAAGAGTCTACAGTTGAGTCCTCTGCAAGAAGCAGCTTTCCCTTGGCAACACACAAATAAGCGTACCATTTCCTTAGCTATTACATTATGCAGCCCAGCAGTCATGTGCAATGCCCCGCAAGGCTTGTCCTTCATAATCAGCCTGGGAGACATTGCTGCTGTTTAGAAATACATCCCTACCTTGACTTTATCGACCGTTGCTTCCTGTTGTTATTATAATCTGCCTCTCAGATGTATTCTGAAGAAGTTCCAACTGTGAGAATGGGCATCGTCAATAGTAAACACGTCTCTCCAAACCATCCTCTCTGTGTTTCAGATACACTACATCCGATCATTTTATTGTTTGTGTATCTCAGTCACTCGGGCTGCAGCTTAGGAGCTCAGCCTACAAATTAAAAAACACAATCAGTGCTCTGTAGCTGCAGTGGAGGAGCACAGCGTTCTGGGTCAGATCACAAATCTGAATGAACCTGGCGAATTCATGTTATAACTCGTCAGAACAGTGTGACTGTATTTTTCTGGAGTCACCTAATACAAAGCCAAACATTTGGACATGCTGCGCTTGACACCTAAGTGTGGCCAAATGGAATGTCTATTTCAGGCATGGACAAGTGAGGTTGCATCATATTATAGGCTACATAAGCACATGCACATGGGTTTACCAACTCCAGCAATCCAAATATGGTAAGATAAGTGAACCTACAGACAGGGAGTCTGGGGACTAGAATGTTTTTTATTTCTATTAGTTCATAGAGCATGTCAGAAAGTTTTGATGTTGACTACAAGCTCATTCTCTTCAGGCCATTTTTCACAGCCTCTTCAAGGCAGTAATGTTGCGTTGTTATTCCGCTTCTTGTTCCATGCATAGCAGCATGCATGGGCATTTACTCATCCACTCATAAGCCTGCAGAAATCCATATAAAAGAGGCAGCCAGAATGGCATGACAAGCGTAACTATATGTATGTTATGCTTACACTAGACATCATACTTATTGCTTTACATATCACGCCTCTGATTCTGAACAGTAGCCTGCTATCTGAAATCACGTTCAGGGGCAGCATTATGCTGGCTGCGTTTGGTTCTGTGTAAACCCCCTAAGCCAGCGTAACACGGGGTCATCTTGCTTACGCCCTTCTTACTTTCCTCAAAGGCTCTGGTTCCCCCCCAGCCAGCATTGTAGGATAACTGAGGTCAAGCAATCCAGAGCTACATTTTTGCTGATTCAAGTGTTTTACACACTAGCAATTCACCAACATATGTATATGAGCTTATTAAAATGAGATCATTTACTAAAATGTGGGAGTGACTATGCCTGATGTGGCAATTTGACAGGAAGTACATTTTTGTGAAAATGATGCGTAACATTTAATCGATACGGTCCTTCCGTCCACAAGATGCAATGAAGGAATGCAAATCAAATTCTTATGGTCACATGACGGAAATTGGTGTATCATCTCACGCCACTCTCCACCATAGCAAATAACCACACCTGTCCTGAGATAACATCTTGCGTAACAGCCAGATTTGTAACTTGATAAACTCTGTAAACAGATAGTGTTTATAGTACATACCGACTGTTTCTGCCACCTCCATTATGGCAACTGGATCAGGGGCACCTTAAAGAGGAGAAACAAAGATTGTCAAACTTTCATCCATATTTAACGTATTAGGCCGGGATGGTGACGTTTTTAATTTGGTTGCAACTGTTAGGGTGATATTTATCAACTACTGCTCTGTTATAACATATGACTAACACGCTGTCGACTTGTTGATTAGTTAGTGGGAATGCGAGAAGTGTGGACCTGGTGTTGCAGGCATGAAGGCTAACTTAGCTGGATTAGCAAGCAAGCTAGCAAGTTGCGCTAACTTCCAGCCAGCTGTCTGACAGTCACCTACCGTCAACAGCCGGCATTTCCACGGCGCCGGCTTGAAGAAAGCTCGGCACAAACACCGGGGCGTTAACGTTAGGGACGAACGGCTTAGCGTTGACGTTGAGGGCGGCAAAGGCGGTAGGGAGCCCCTCCGCGGCAGCCGGGGCCTCGGCATCCTCCTCCAGCTCCCACGAATCCGGGGCTGCGATTCTCGGGTCCATCGCTCCGTTTTCCAGAGTTGACAAGCGATCCACCACCAGGAAAGATGGTCGATTTTGCGGCTCTGTCAAAACGCGTTTAATGGCCGGTATGTTTAGGCTCTATATAGCACGTTTGGTGAAGTTCCCATTGCTTTGTTAAGCCCTTTTTTGACAAGCACTCGGATCTCGTCGCTGACGAGAAGCTAGTGCTCAGTCGATGCATGTCCTGTACAGACCGCTAGGGGTCAGCACCGGACTCCTGCTCCCTGTAGCACTACCTGCATCAGGCAGGCTCACTCTCACAAGGATAAACTCTGAAAAAACAACAAATCAAACTCTGCATCTTTTCTTTATTTTCAACTCAACATATCATGAACAAGGAGAATTAACCGCTTAATATATAAATGGAATACATACATCAAAAAGCAAAAGTGTGTGATAATCCATTGAATAAGTTAAACTTAGTTGCAGAACTGAATTACTGAATAGTTTAAATACTGTAAGTGAATTCATGGGAACAGTTTGCTGTGCTAATATTTGTGTCACTCTGCCTTTTATCCTTCACTCTTTGGCATCAGTAATTCCTCCAGGAGTGATGGCAAAAGTGGCCTCATTCTCAGGCATATCAGGACTGCAAGAGATCAGGGAAATAAGATTAATGTACTTTGGAGTCAAGTCACAAACGTCACTAAGGTCAGAGGTTATGTTTTATATGTTTGGTGTGTTAATGTGCCGCAAATCCGCTTACTGTAGGCCAGTCCTATACTTGTACTCACAACTGGCTCATTGTATTTTAGAGACACATTTTCAAATTGTGCTTCTACACATATTAATGTTGTTAATAATCATCTTGAAGAAAGTTGACTGTTCCATACTCAAATATTACTTTTGAGGTTGGATTATTACTTTGTACAAACCAATATTTAAATGATGGAAAACCTAATTATTATTACGTATTTTATACTGCTGGCAACATGTTCATGTTTTAAATTGTATTACAATAAAACAAATTGTAATAGAGATTATGATTCACTGAATAAAATGACTGAAAGTATAAATAACAGCAACTGAGAAGAGTTTCTGACACTATTAATTTCCACTAAAACTGCAAACTACCTGTCAAATATCTTGGCAATTCTCATCTCTCCTCGCCCCTTTCTCAAGCTTAACCGTGTGGTGGAGGCGTGGGCCAGGATATGTCCACCAATTGGCTTTTTGGGATCAGCCTGAAAACTTATATGGGAAGGAAAATCATTTCATTAATGCTTCAAACAACGTTGCACCAGGTAAGTTAACGAAAGAGAATTCCTGAAACATAATATTTCCCATTTATTGAGGATGACTGAATTTGCCCTCTCTTACCTCATTCCTGCACCAGGATCAGCGGTCATTTGGTTGGTCACGAATACGGCCACGTTGTACTCTAAGACCATTATAAAAAGAAAGCCAAAATGATCATTCATGCATGGGTAAAATCTTAAAGTAATTAGCATTGTGAGAAGGAGAACACTTATATGTTTTATATCTGAAACCATGTGTACGACACAAACCCTGATTTAGTCATTAACATCAATATTAACTTGTGCAGACATACACATTATTTTCATAAGCACACAGAGCCACATTCCTGGTTCAGACCTTCAGAGATCTTCTGCAGCCTGGAGAGCATCTGGGCAAGTTTCTGCTGCCGCTCAGCTAACTCTCCTCGACCGGAGAAGTCCACGCGGAACAGTGCCATGATGGAGTCAATAATCTGATGACAGGTAGGAACAGAAAAGGAGAATGAAGAACTGGAAGACAGGAATGTCACACACATTTGCTACAAAAACTGATTTGACCAAATTAGCTTCCCAGAGAGTGACCAAAAGGCTGTGCACACCAGATATATCGTAAATATATCTTTAATCAGTGTGAATGCTCACATCTGTATTGTTATTTCTTGGTGTGGCAGTCCTTACAACAGAAGAGGTGAGTAAACCTAACAACAACAGTATAAATAGAAGATTACATGTTTAAAGTGGGTCACATTACCAAACCATCACATCAATCAACACAATGAGACATTTTGATTGACTGAGTTATACTGATCGGTGTTCCTAATATTTTGTTCATTAAAATTGGAATGGGCTATCTAGACATTACTAATACATTGGCAAGTGAATGTATATCGTGATCGTCACAGCCCTAATTTACAGAGATTGTTCTTTTGTTTACCAAAAGTTTGAAGACTCCTCCTTCCTCATGGAATTTGGCTGCTACAAAGTCCAACAGCTCCATCTGGTGTTCACCTGGAGAGACAGGAGAAGCACTTCCAGCAGGTTAACTTGTTAAAAGATACTCAAATGTCTCCTTGCAAAGTGCTCTGCCTTTGCACATGACAAATATCACACAATTATTATTTATATTCTAAATTAGCTGTATGGCCGTACTAGTATAGGCCCGGGCATAAAGCACATTGTCCAGGACGGCGCCATGGTCCACATTAAACCTGTCAGCAATGTCCCTCAGTCTGTCTGGGCGACTGGAACCAGACAGGTGCAAGTTAAGGGTAATAGGAAACAACAAGAGAGAGGAACATTCATGAACCCATTGTAAAGTGAGGGATGATACCAAGTGGAGAAATAGTATCTCTGATTAACATGTTGTCTAAGCATACACATGGCATGATGTCATAAATGTACACAAGTGTATTTTGTACAATCCAAACTGCTCATGTTTTAATATTGAATAACTGTTCCCATCAGTGTGAGGATACAAGGTGTGCTCTGTGTCGATGAAGATGACCTTCCCGCCTGAGTAGCCACCCTCTCCTGGAAGCTGAGCTGTGACTGGACAATTGATTTGATTGTGTTGTTTTAGTAACCATGCTGCAGCACATATGCAGAATATAGACTCTTACTCACCACAAAGAGTGTGAGAGAGCTGGGTTTTCCCTGTGCGGAACTCTGGAGGATAAAATCAGTGCCACAAACTGAGTGATATTTGCTAAATTTAATAATACACGTTATTTAATGCAGGATGGTGTCTCCTCACCTCCAAATGCCTCTGTAATAGCCATACTCTCTATTCCACCACCCAAGAGTTTACTGCAGAGACAAAGACAGAGTATCTTACGATAAATTCCCAAATTCGCAAGCCATTTTTCATCTTTTCACTTGCACAACATACTCTTGAGTAAAATTATATTTCCACACAGCAGTTGTTGAATAAAGCCTAAAACAATTTGCGATGGTGGTGAAAATGTAATAGTATGGTCACTTATTGCAACTTTTTCTCTGCTTGTAGCCTAATACGTAAAGAAAAGATTATGAATTAACAGTAACGTAACAACAAAGGACAGAAAAAAATGTCATTCAAGATGTATCGTACTATTAAAGCGAAGAAATCTGACAAGTTCCTGCATCTTTTCCGATCATACAGTATCAGTATTATCTCACTATGTGTCCAGCAATCATCTTCATGCTCTCAACATTAAGAGTGAATCTTAACTCAAACTCTTGGCTCCCAGTTGTGATGTTGAACACCTGCTTCCTCTTTGCACTGTACTCAAAGGCGGTCTGGAAACCAATATTCTATAATGTAAAGAGAATTACTCAAAAGGTTCTGTTACTTAAGACATTCAGACTGAAGGCCACAAGGAGATAATCATACAAGCTCAATTAATCATATAAAACAAATAGAATTATACCAGCATTTTCCCAGCAGCTTCCTTGATCTTTTCCACCTTGGCTTCTGACAGCCCCTTGATGTTGCACAGAGCCTTGCGAGTAGTCATCTGGATGCCCTTAACTGTGCAGATACCTACTGACTTCATCTTTTTTATGTCTGCCATATTCTGCAATTGGCAGACGAATGGGAAAAAATGGGAAATGCTTACAAAGACGGCTAATGCTTGATTTGAAGGGAAACATCTGAGTATGTTGTGGTAACTCACAATCCCATGTTTCTGTAGGAGGTCAATGTCTTGGAAAAAGGACTCCTGTTCGTTTGAGAGAAAAGGGTATATACAACAAGTGTTTAAGAGTAAATTTAGCAGTTAGAGAGAGAAATGCAGCTTTTTGTTTCTAATTACTTTTATTGTGATTGCAATGTAATATGTCAAAATGATGACTGCGTGATTTTGGTAGACATGGTGACAAACAAATTTGACAGGTTTACAAATATGAATAAGTAATAAAAGCTCTTTATAAAATGATTTTAGGACATTTGAATCTTTACACTTCTTAGGAGACAGTTAATATAAATGCCATTTTTTTATGATGATAATAATATACTGATAATATTTATTAATTTGTCACATTAGGATTTTGTGTGTGTAATTACAAAACTTTGTTTAAATATAGGCTATTCACTAGCAAGCTAGCTAGCACTTCTTCAACAGCTTTGAGGGAATTTTCTGACATAACCTTTAATTTAGTCATGAAGAAGTTCAAGCTAGCCAACAATTGGTTAATTAAAATGTTTTTATCTCACCTCCTCATCCTGATAAATAGCATCATCTTCAACAACTTGATCCTCTGCAGATTTCATTCTGAGTTTTATATGGACTAAACCTTGTGAATAAAATGTTTTATTCCAGTTTAGTTAACTCAATGATAGACGCCAGTCAACAAAGAGCTTTAGCTAAGGTAAGCTAAATTAACTTAGCTAATGTTTGAAATCAAGCTAATTAAAAGCTAGCTCCGCCTCGTCTTTCGACAGCTCACAGGACCAACTTGACGTTATGTGAAATTACTACAAGCAAATTATCTTTACTACTTTAGCTGGCAAACAATGACAATACTAATCGTCTGAAAAAAATAATACAACTATATGCTATAAGCATTTAGCTCTTGCAACTGGCGGGAGTTTCAGTCTTCAGATGTATTTAAGGGCAATCAGAAATATAAAGTGGGGCTTTCAGGTGTCAGCGTTAATGTGGCACTCGATGCACAGACATTATCATAGTTCCTTAACTAACTAACTTCTGTGTTTAAATAAATACACAACTGAATTCCACAGGACATTTTATTTGGTATTTTATTGTTTTGGTCCTGTCGAACACAAAACAGAAACATGGGTTTGTAGGGGAACACAGTGAAAAGAAATACCCCCCATGGGGGGATTGCATTCACTAAAGACTGGACATGGTATTATGGAGATATTTCGCAATAACCTTCACCTCTCTGTCCAAGGACATACAGTGGAGCTCCTGTCTTACATTACTCATCATTTTGAATTTCACATGCCATTGATTGAAAACAGCACAATCTTCAGATGGCATGAAATGTGGTGTTGATTTATACAAGCAGTTGTTTAAACCGGAAAATGCCTTTAAATCCCTAATTGGGCGGGTTTATAGAGATGTGTTGTCGTTGATGCATATATATTATTTAACTGCGACAAACACAAAAATCCAAAACGTAGAAAGTTTCATTTGGCTTGCAATCTGTATGTTCCTCTCCTTTAAAGTAATATTGCATACAAATATTCCCGTTATCACATTGCATCAGACCTGTCTGACATTTTATTAGTATAATTCTCTACTTACTGTAAGTAAGTAACTGTAAGTAGTACGAACATGTTGATAGACTGAACTTAATATAAACCAGAATGCAAACACTGAGACACACAATTGGTAACTTCCATATTTTTTCATTCAATGTATTCACCTGTACCTGCTATCCTCTACATAACATTAGTTATGATATACGTATTTATTTAAAAAAAGACAATAGAATCAGTGCTCCTGAAAATCAGTCTCTGCATGATGTAAGGAGAGACAGTGAGAGAGAAGTGTTGGACATGCTTCACATCCTCCTCCTTCCATCCGAACAGCCGACACAATACATTGGAGTGAGCCTAAGGTTGTGTGATCAGGACGCAGCTTTTGCTTCTTCTTTTATCACTGCAGTTCTTTGCCCTTCTCCATGGTCTCTCTGTCTCTCCTTGCGGCTGGGCCCGCAGTATCGTTAGCAGATGTCAGGCTCCTGTTGGCCCTCCTTGTCCTTCACATCTTTCCAGGAGCAGGCGGCATCATGCCCGGCATCCCACCAGACATTCCAGTGTTTGGCCCCAACAGGATCTAGGAAAGAGTAAGCACATTAAGCTTTGATAACCACAAGCCATAACATTTGTACTGTTATATTCTATGCATTAAGCTACAAAAGAATAACCCACAAATAAATTAATAATAGACAGACAACACTGTGGGACTTCACGGGAGGTAAAAGAACACAGCTCAGAAGGAAATGTGTGCTGGATTTATAATCAGAGACAACATCGAGAGCATGAATGGGGCTCAATCTGGAATATCCTTTTTTTTTATCATTGTTGGAAATTGCTTACAACAATTATAAAAACAAGAACTTAATTCTATTGAAAATATCATTCAATTAAATTTTGAAATTTGCCATGTCTTTTACAGTTGGTCTTCTATGGTACTTGCAGTAAAACTAACTTTAATATTGCGTTCAATTAGAGCTACAAATGCCCAATTACAAGTAGACTAGGGATGTAAGCTCTTGGTCACTATCAAGTGTAATAACTTGCCAAACCGAAGTTAAAAGTCAAGACGATGACAGAATATAGGAAAGTGTAAATTAAGTCTATATTAAATCAGCAGTGTATGACAAACAGGTCCGGAGTGCAGTGTTTCGTCATATTTAGGCTTCCTGTACAGCATTCACTCCTCACTCCATGTCAAACCTACTTCTTTACAAAAACTTCATCAACCATGGCTGCTACAAGACTCGGAGTGCTCACTCACTCAAAATGAAATACTTGGAGTGCATGCATGTGTGTACACACAAACACTCACCTGTCTCTGCTGTTGTAGCTGCTGCTGCTCCAGCTGTAGTCTTTCAGTCTCAAACACCACAGGCAGAACAAGGATCATGAAGGAGGTAGTTCCCACCCAGAGGGCTGAGCGAGAAAAACTGGAACACGTTCACAACTTGATTATTGTATGCTGTATATAAGATATGCATGGACTTAGGAATTTTTGGTTTTATGATTAGCTACTGGCTTTACCTGAGATCAATTATAACATGCTATATAAGCAGTAAAGATACATACCCGTAAAACTTCTTGGCCAGAGAGACGGAGCATTGTGCAGACACTTCAGCAGCAGTGCGAACTTTGTCAGGGAACATCTCTGTCAGGCCCCACAACCTCTCCATCAGGGTCTCATCCAGCTTCAAGAAATACATGAAACGTGTCTCATCTCTCGTAAATAACACCATGAAGAATGGAGAAATCCACGTTAACTTATCAGCTTAGTATATTCAGTTTGTATTTCCTGAAGTTTGCTCCAGGTTGCTTTGGTTAAGGTTAGCGTAATTTAAAATTCTATTTTGCAATGCACTGGTATACAAACTGCTTCTCTTAACAATTATGCAGCACCTCAAGGAGCTAGCTCGTTAGCCTTGGTGCAGCCATGTTAGCTAGCCATATTTAACGTTAGCCGTGAACATGATAACTTGAAACAAGACCGTACAAGTCTACGTTTAATTTCTTATTCTCTTCCATGTGTCTGATATGAGCCCTAATGACTAGTTACTCACATCATCATCGTCTTCGTCATCGTCAATCTCGTCCTCTGGGGGCCGGGTAGACACCGGGCCCGCAGCGGGCGACAGCTCCTCGATTTCGGGCATTTCTCCTCCTCTGTCCCACTCCTCTCTGTCGGGTTGGATCAGCTATGTGCGCGGCAAAAAAGTCGCTGGAAGACGTAGTAATATCCAATTTAGATTTAGTGTATTTCTTGTGTATTCCTGTCGGCTTCCTTCGAGGCTAATGCTAGCAGGTGTGCATCGGTCTGACGGCAGGCTGAGGTCACAGTGGAAATTATGAAAACGTGAAGCTTGTCACGGTCGGATGACGTAGGTAGGGCAGGGGTCATTTTGTGCTTCACGAAAAATAAACTACGTCCTCTGTCGTTGGAGCTGACTTACTGCAGTTAGCAGAAGTGGGACCAAGCTATTGTTTGCAGTTCCCAAGAATTAGTTTCGCAAGACTTCACGCTCAAGTCAGCAGACTTAAGAATCAAGTCCAGTCAAGACAGGCAGATCTCGAGCCAGTCACAAGCCGGAAACTATAAATTTGGAGTCCTCAGAAATTGAATTAATTTTACAAAAATCATAAATCGTTTATAATGACATATATTTCCCTGGAAGCCATTCAAAATACTTGTATAATTTCTCCACCTCTTAATTTAACTGGTCCACATAATGTTTCAATCAATGTAGAGAAAACTACATTATTCCTGAATGGTTGAGAATATCAAAATATATTTCCTTTAGAGGGCCTTGACATGTATAGAGCACTAATGAATCCCAACTCAGTGTTATAGCACTAATAAAGTACCTGTATGCCCCATATATTGTTTGAAGACAAAATAAGAGTTGTTGGAGCAGTAATAAAGCAATAAAAGTAATTAAGTATTAGAAAACACCATTGCTTTGCTAATCTTACAAAAAATGCTATTTGGGGCAGCTGAGGTTCAAGATGTTTAGTGGGTCGTGAAGCAATCAGGAGGTTTCTGGTTAGATTCCTTTCTCCTCAGAGGCGATGTTGAAGTGTCCTTCAGCAAGATTCTGAACTGCTAACGGCTCCTGTAGTCTTTGCCATCACTGTATTTATGTGTTTGTGAATGTTTTTTAGCAGTTTGTCACTTTGCATAGCAGACCCCGCTATGTACACGAATGTACTTGAACAGAACTCATATACATATTGAGCTATAGTGTAGTCAGCTCTAATGTAGCCTACCAGACTTCTTCATTGAAGTTCGGGATAGTTTAAAGAGTAAGCTTTATGTTCCTAATTTCTGTTATGAAGATACATTCATGAAAATTCTTCTGTTGAGCATATTTCCCCCCCTATAACTTTTAAGTTACCACTTTCTTAAGCTACAAAGTTTATAATTAACTTAAATAACCTGATTTATGTACACACACAGAATAATACTGTGTGTGTGTGTGTGTGTGTGTGTGTGTGTTGTGTGAAATTGAGATAAATGGCAGCAGACCTTGGTGGTCACAGAGGCCCCTGATAT
>CAAKHC010004532.1:14276-29907 GCA_901007825.1 Macroramphosus scolopax | reverse complement strand
GACTGTGTGTGTGTGTGTGTGTGTGTGTGTGTGTGTGTGTGTGTGTGTGTGTGTGTGTGTGTGTGTGTGTGTGTGTGTGTGTGTGTGTGTGTGTGTTTACCACATAACTTCTCATTTCAGTCCTAAGACTTAAAATAATAAGTATCTTTAGCAGTTTTCAGGGGAAGGTGTTGCTTGGAATAACGTAGGAAAGCAGGTCATGGAAAGATTCTGGGACTCAGGGATTCCTTGTTTACATCCTCCCGGAGTACGCCACGGGGGCGGGGTTAACTCCGCCTTCATTCTTTCGACCTGACGTCATTGTCGCTTGTGTTTTTTATGAATGAAAGAATCCTACCTCAGAGAGCAGCGAAGTCATTCCGGGAAAAGGCGGACTGACATTTTGTCGCCAGAGTCGCTTCGACCCAGCAGGTAAATTGTCATATTTTCTTAATAGTAAACATATAATATTTCTGCCGTAATTGGTTTGTAACAACCGAACACTAGAGGACTGGTATCCGCCAGGGGCTTGCCAAACAACCAAGGACAAGTGAGCAGCTGTTTGCTTTAATCTCCTTTAGCTTGTTGGAAACCGTTTATGCTAAAGGTGCTAACAGTTCACATTACTAGCATGTTTATGAGAATAATTTCGTCCCGTTCTTGACGTTAATGCCACATTCGTCTCTACATTTGACAGTCGAGTATGGGTTCATGGTTCCTCTTCAACTGAGTGCTTTAAAACAATTTAAATAGAATATTTACAGTCTTACTAAAATGGATGTCGAGCGCACTCGTGATGGCTGTTTACTATAGCAGCAGCGCCTTCCCCCTAGCTTGCCAGCTCCTCTCCCTATAAGGAAGGTTGGATTGTCGTTGTAGCCAGTATAGTAAATGCTGTTTTAAGGAGTGGACTGTCAGCTAGATATTATTTTGTCATTTACCAGCATACGGAGTATATATTTCAGTGTTTTACACGGTCATCCCTGATGGTTGAGGCGTGCGTTTCACGGTGCTGCGTTCACTTGTTGCGTTCCACTTACTTATTTCGTACTATGTCCTCTAACGTGACAATTTATAGTATAGAATATAGGTTATTATCCTGTATTGATTGGAAAAATCCAGAAAGACGTGGTCATAGCTGGTATTCCTGCATTTGGACTAGCGGTCTTGGCGGAACCGAGCAAATGGTTTATTGCTGAATCACCATGACTTTACGAAACGTCGGTTTACAGCAGAAGTCCTGCGGTTGTTTGGACAATTGCGGTTGCAGCAACCTCGACTTCCCACGCATGTCGGGAAATGCAGTTTATTGTCAGCAATCTACAGACCATCATAGCAGGTGTTTTAGTTAAAGAGACTACGCCTGTCACAACCCACATGTACATGAGTTGTACGTCTACACGAGCTTAATTTACCGTTCAGGAAACGCGTTTACGCAATAAGGACCCTGCTTTTGTAACGGAAATCATTCCCCTCTAAACTCCTTGCAAAGTCTTTCAGAATAAATGTGACTCCTACTTATTATCTTGCTCCACTTAATAAGACCCTCCTGTGTTGTTAACCAGTTGGGAATCCAGTGGGGTTATCTGAAATGCTCCTGCACAAAACAACATTTCTCATTTCACCGGGTATTTCTGCTCCTGTGCCCACACATGCTTTCATATCCTTTAAGATATCTGAGTTTGTAGCAGCTCTGGAATATAAAACTGGAATCTAAAACAGAAAGTAAAAGTACCCAAGATAATATATCATTTAACGTATCGTCATGCATGTGTTTGATACAGTATTTCACACTGTAAAACAAGTAGAAAGCCTACTTACTTTAACATTATCCTAAATAATTCACATCAAACTCAAAGATTTGTTCTGATATGTTGACCATCATGGATTTCCCCCAAAGGCCTCTCTCTGTGCTTTGACAAGGAAGAGCATGGCCCTTCCCTGTAGACTTTGTTGTTACAAGATTTACAGGGGGAACAAGTCAGAGACTACGTCAAAAATCATAAATATACCCTGGAACCCAGCAGGGACTGTAACCAAGAAGTGGTGAGATTCAGCCACATCATGACCTCGTCTGGATCGGCCTGTTTTTCAAAGACAAATGATAGTGCAGAGTAAGCTCATCAGAAGAGCTACCAAAGGTCAGCAGCAACCTCAAAGCAGCAAGCGACTGTATTCTGACAATACATTCATATGCTGCATCTTCCCACAATTCTGGAGAGACAAATTGAAGCCCTTTACATTCTGAGAATAAAATTGTTAGTCTACAAACCACTGTGGGGCCTCTACCATCCCAGCAAAGCAGCCTCAAGTTAAAATCCCATTTATCAGCTTGACATTGACCTCACAGTCCAACCCTCTCCCTAAACCACTGACCTATGATGAGTGTAGGAAGTCCCTACACATTGTGTGATCTCTAGGTGGTCAGCGAAAAAATAAAGGAAAAATAAAATTTCCAAATACAGGCCGTTCAAACTTTAACAAACACTGTTACTGCTGCTGCCATATGCAGCAATTTAAGTCTGCGGAAATTTACCCAATTTTATGTTGTCTTCTATATAGATATGTCATGAAGTAAATGTTTCACATTTAAAAAAAATGTACTCGAGTGAAAAATTCTGAGCTTTTATAAATTTATGAAAGCTTCTGAAACAGTTTTCTTTTACTTTTTCACAATGAAGGCTTTGAACCGTTGGTGGTGTTGACAAGAGGAAGTGTTGAGGGAATTGGTTAGGACACCTGCTTTGAGCAACCAGAGGCCAGACACGTGGTAGCTTCCTCCTCACTCTTCCAGCTAACAGAGAGAAAGGCTCGTTGCTTTCAAAACCTTCTCTTCCGTTTATATCAAACCACATTGTAATGAGAGCGCATGCTTGGAAAAGGATAAAAAGACCTGTGGGTTCTTCTTTTCTTTATCGTGCATGACCGGCTGTCTTGTGAGCGGATTGTAAATGTCAGGCCAGATATTCACCTAAAAGGCATTATATCTTGATACATATGTAATAACGTATTTTTTTTGTTTACTGTTTCTCTTCTTCCAGAGTGTCTGAATCTGTGTTCACCGGTGCTTGGGGGGAAACCGAAGACGGTTGGATCATGACGTCAGAGAGAAGCAGCAAAGCCCTGAAGGTACCACACATTCAGAAATAAAACGCAGTCATTTCAAGAAGAATCTGTCGGGCTTGTGGGATATTTATACCGGAGGGAAAACGACTTGCTTGAAGGAAGTCTTGCTCCCCTCCCTTTCAGTCATCTTTTTCAATTATTGCTTCCTCTCCTTTTTCTTCCACATGCTGATTCATCACTTTATCGTCATTCCTCTCTCTTCATCCTGGTCAGGTGAAGCAGGAATGTGGTGAAAATGTTCCCTTCCTGTCGGATAGCGAGCTCATGTCCCTCTCAGTGCGGGAGTTGAACCTCCACCTACGCGGCATGTCCCGCGATGAGATCCAGAAGCTGAAGCAGCGCCGTCGCACCTTGAAGAACCGGGGCTACGCCGCCAGCTGTCGGGTCAAACGGGTCTCCCAGCGTGAGGCCTTGGAGCAGCAGAAGAGTGAGCTCCAGAGAGAGGTAGATAGGCTCGGGGCAGAAAATGCAGGCATGAGGAAAGAGCTGGAGGGGCTTGGCGCACGCCTGGCAGCACTCCAGAGATTCGCCAGGGGCCTGGAGGCCGGAGGGGGTAACCTGCTCGCCACAGCCCCGCGACTCAACACCGCATCAGTTATCACCATCGTGAAGAGTCCACCACAACCTCAGCCACAGAGAGAACGGGATCCGTCCTAGAAGGACCTACTGGAACCAGACTGGGGGGGAGGGACACACAACCTGCAATGCAAGCACGCACACATCTCACATGCATACACACACATGCCTCAAAACAGGAAAACTAAATATAAGTAGGAAAATATGAAACACTTGGGCCTCGTTCACATGTCAATATTCTGTAGCATCATGATACCCAGAAGTCATTGTTGCTGTGAGAGAGAGCAGCGTGTAACATCTTCATGACAACAACTACAATTGGTCCCAACACAACACACCAGGGGTAGTTGAAACATTGAGCACTTGTAGACCTGTTCTCCACTTGTACCACCTCAGCTTAATTTTTTAGAAGCTCTCAAAGTTTACAGCATGTTCAGAAAGGCGTGCGAAAATGCAGTGGTTTTCATGTGAACGAGGTGTAGAGCACGATGTACTCACAAACCCAGTGTGTTCAGACTCAAATCACACACACACACACACACACACACACACACACACACACACACACACAAAACCCTCACACTGTCCCCTGACCCACACAGGGTGTAGACATTGACTAAGTGGACTCTGACTGAAGCTAGACGAACCCAACCAGAGTTACTGTACATCTTCACCGCTTAACAAATCCAGCTGGGATGCTGGCGCTCTTTGATTGTGCTACCAAAAGAGCGGAGCTTCTCTCTGCTTCTGTTTAAGGCACCTGACCAACAGCAAATTGCCAGGGTGGAGCGGACTTATGTGCAGCTTCCTCCAGCCCTACAACTTCTGCTTCCTGGTACTTTTGTAGTCTGAAGTTACAAGTTATTTTGTAGAGTTTCTCAACCTTGTCCGTATGCAGGCAGGGTTGTGGGAGATTTCTGAGACTAATATATTGCATTTTTTTTATCTTTATAGTTGGAAAAGAATCATTTCTATATAATCAATTTGGAGCTTGCTACAAGCTCTTAAAAAGAAAATATTACTATGTGATATACTTGACAGCTGTCTGACTGCTTGTGTCATGAAGCTAAAAATGGAATGACAGTCCAGAAAAGGTTGAGAAATCCTGCATTAGCCCATCACAAATTCCTTCAAACTGCTCGTTGAGTTGAATTTGGGGATTCTTTGGTCACTAATCTCTACCTATTCTCGCTGAGGATCATCCTTGTTTAGGCTAGTAGTTCTGTACTGCTACTGTGCACATTTCTCACATTAATACAGTGCCTTCAGTGTATGTAGGAGTTCAAGAATGCAAACCTAGGAGGTTCAGGCAAACTTGCTCCTCCTTGACTGTTCATGACCACATTATTTAATGATTTCTATGGATTTTCCTCTATTCTGAACTATAATCCCACATTACTTATTTCACAACTCTTATCGTGCAGTAACTTTACTACAGTCTGCTGTGGCTTCCTTTTCTCATATCTGCTAGACTCCCAACAGATGTTGGTCATTTTGCTAAAAAGCGTGAATGCGGAGTCACATCTGGTAGGAATTACTCATGTCGATGCAAATCCTCTGCATACATTCCTGTTATGTGTTCTTATTTGTAATGTTTGTTTGTGCCGTTGAGAGACGAAATGTTGAGTGACATTTATCAGAGATATATTCTATATTTTATTTGTATTTAAAGGTAGATATTTTGAAAAGACAAGCTAACAAGTGCTGTCATGTTATATATGTTTTCAGAAGTACTTACATAGTCTGGGATATTCTCATGTCTAATTCTTGTATTGTGTGGCAACGATTATTACTTTACAAAATGTTAATTATTAGCTATGTAGAAATATGCTCAAAGCTAATGGCCATATTGCTGTATGATGATTTGTGTGTGTGTGTGTGTGTGTGTCTGTTTGCCATGTTTGTACTGGCTTTGTCACGGTGGATTCTTGGAGGGATATTATTTTTCTATGATTGATTTTGTATGTTAATTGTGTGAAAAATTCAGACCACGAGGTCAGCAGAAACACAGAAGTTTGAAGGAAATGGATGATGAAAGATGGAGATGAGGAGGAGACAAGAAGGTTGAGAGTTGTTAAATGATGGCGAAAGGAAGTTGGTAGACTGGGAAAGAAGGTGGAGAGAGATGGTGCTGTATTCACTTGAAAAACCTCCATCAGTCACAAGCCTGTTTTAGTGATAGTTAGACGCGCTAACTCCGTTCAAACAGGCTCAGATGTCATGGAGTGACGGCCACTGAATAGTGCTAGCAATATCATTTATAAGCAGGCATTGTAACACAATTAGACTGTATTGAAAATAACTATTAAATATATGAGGCGTATATTTAGCTATATGAATGTCAGTGTGTAAAGCATTTATTCTCAATATTTTAACGTCTCACATCTGTCAAATTGTGCTGGATGTTTTGTAATACTTGCAAAACAAAAATGGTCTTTGTATTTATTGTATTTTTTTCTATTGTGAAAGTTTAAGTACATTGTCTATTTTATATATTAATTATAATAAATGTTGTACATATTGTACATAAAACGGTGTGGTTGTCGGTCGGACTGGAACTCTGGAGGCTCAAGTGGTACAGAAAAGAAGAACTACAGGATGTGTTGCTCAAATTATCGCTCTGGATCAGATGATAAACTGAAAGCTTAAATATAAAGCTGCTGATTTTTCACTTAAGATTAAATATTTTTACAATGATAAGTCAGTTCACTTATGTGTTAAATACAAATTTGAGAGATGCTTTACGAATTCAGAGCACACATCTCGGACAACGCAAACTAAAAGCGTTTTCCAGTGCAGGCCAGCACTGTGTGTGTGTTCTCACTGCAGGAACTGCCCCTGTGGAACCTCTTTCAGGATCGGTCTCAGGGGAGAAATGCACCAAAGGAACCCAGGGAACACAGCAGGTAGCACAAACGTTAGGAACCGCCCTTTCAATGATCTATCAGCCGTTTCTGTTTCAGTTGTGGTGGGGACTGATGAGTTGACATAATGATGTTGCAATAATGTCGATCACGATGTAAATTCTGTGCCAAAATGACAATGTGGAAGAAGTGCAAGAGAAGCAAAACCATAAAAATGAACACTGCATTTCGGTTCATCAACGACTGGCTCATATACAGCTTGAAATGGCTGGATGGATGGTGTTTGTATCTGTAGTACTTGCAGTACATAAATATCTGCTTTGGCTTGAAGACAGCCATCCATTATCGGTGAGGTTGATATCAGATAAAATTCCAAACAGTTATGCAGCGGAGTGTAAATCCCTTAAGCATTTTTAAAAACAAAGGCAGTAAAAATCTTTGCCAACTCAGTGCTTTACCAGATTTATTGTCTGATAGCAAAACTTGAGCCTGGTTAGACTTGTTTACCAGACACACCATATGTTTACATGCATGTGCGAGGGCCCACCCAAAGCTGCTTGCAGCTGTATGTAGGGCCCGAGCATAAAAGTGCTTAGATGTGCAAAATTTATTGTTAAGTATTCGACTTAATGTTTGCATTGTAAAGTGAAGTTTGGCATCTAACTCAAACTAAACAATTTTAATAGGTTTTATTTCACATATTTCAGAACTTAGATGATTTTTTATTTATATTTTCGTTTGTTATTTAGTAAAAGCTGTGGATCAAAGTATAAAAAAGAGGGATCACATAAGAATATGATGTGAAAATATGAAGTTGATTTATTACTCAGTCCTAGTTTTGTTTGGCGTTGTTTGAGTCACTTCATGCTGTTTTCCTCTGATTAAAACAAGCCTGTAAATTGATGTTATGTTTACCATGGCTGGGATTGCCTAAAACCTTTCAGTTTGTAAAGTCAATCGTGTGACGTCAACAACAGAGTTCAGAAACACTTGTTTACCTCCTCTGGACTGCATGTTTTTTCCCATCCGCATTCTGCGAATACCCGCCCCATCTCCGAACCTGATTGGCTATGCCCTAACCCTCTCACTCCTAACCAGCTACGGCAACGCGTACTAGCCAATCAGAGGCAGTGCAGGGCGGGTCTTCTCGGAATGGCCGCGGTAAAGTCCTCAGTATGAATCTATCCGTTCTCGTGAGCTGATGAGATGACCGGAAAAGAAAAACGTGATGGGTAAAGAGGTCGAGGAGCGGGCTGAACGTTATGTGACATGCACTTACACTACTCATTCTAGCTGTCACAAAAATACTAATGTTCAATAATATCAATTAAAGCTATGGCCGTTGTCTGTTGGTCAACGTAGCTGTTTTAGCCAGGTAACGTTAGGTAGTTACCTGAAGCTAATGTGTAAGCTAGCCCCCTGTGTAGCCCAGAGTTTGTCAAAGCAGACTTGGTAGAGAAATGCGGTGCAATGCCAACTGAGGATATGTTTGGTTTTGTTCCTCGGTTTCGAAAGTGATATTCAGGGTGTGTTTAATCTGACATTGGGCTGACGCGGAGTGATATGCGAGTATTTCGGTTGAAGTCGGGGACCGCAATAACTGTTTTGAAACATCCGCGGGCCAATGTCAGATTAAACATCCTCGAGGCATGTCAATATATACTCTGTCATTTCTACGTATGTATTTTCTACTTGGAATAATATAGTACAGACATGTAAAACGTTAAACTGGCTTTGTAAGATTGTAAAAATGTTTCTGATCTTAAATTATCTGCCATTTATAAATACAAACTCATGTTTGAGTTGCCCCTGAAATCTGAAATCTTGCAACTCGTATGTAAATTTGATAGTTTAGATAATGGTAGATGTTAAATGAAGTGTTTTGTGTAATTTTCGGAATGAAAGTATTGAGGGAGAATGAAGCATTGCAAGTGAAGCAGGTGGATGCAGGATGCAACGCAGTCTGCTGGAAGGCAGGTGGAGTAGCCTCGGTTCACCGTGCTCATGACAAGAGGGGGTCTTTTCTTCTATTGTTCAATTTATAGGCATTTATTGCATATTATTAAGCCTATTGTGTTAAATTCTACCTGTTACTTGTTGACACAGTGCATATGTAAAATTAATCTTTTAATTTTGTTTTTAAAAGGTTGCAAAGTATTTCATATTGATGCATTTGACTACATACATATTCAGTGTATTTATGTATGTTGTCAGTTATTGTGCTTATAGACCTTATTCATTGATTATATTTATTTTAAGAAATAACTGTTTTGTGGAAATTAATTATTTACATTACTGTTGAGTGAATAAAGAAGCTGTTTTCTAAAATACTTTTTTTACCTGCTTTATGTATTCAGTTCCCACATTTATTTACTTCCAGAATATATTTAGTATACGGTTGTTTTACCCCATAATGGCTTTTAGAATTAGTTTCCAGACTGCTGGATATATTGGTAATAACTAGACATGAGCATGTAGAGCAAATATTTTCAAAATTCTTTTAATACATTTGCTCGACCTCAAGAATACCCACAATGCATTGTGAAGTGTGACACTGAATGAAACCAGACACAAGACAACTTCACAGGGCCCCTTTTTTATACCACAATGTGGTGAGAAGTAAGGGGATTATGGCAAATGTTGTCTTAGTAGACAGATGGTAAAATCTTTTAATTTCTTTATACAAATACTATTGATGATTTTGTGATTAGAAAACAAAATTAAATCTGAATATGAATTGGCATTTCCACACTTAATGATTGAGTGTAGGTGCGGCAGCAACAGACATCTGCTTTCTCACTGTGGATGTCAAGGAATATTACAATACATCATCTGTAACTGAATATGTTAAGTAACCAAAACCTAAGATGACATCATTCTGTAAACTGTCTTTTCATGTTGACGGGTTCTCCCCAAGGTATAAATATATTACTTGATACTTAAATTTTCACACGGCATGAATCCAACACAAAATATGTATAGCAAAAATGTAAAACAGACAAAGGGATCAACTTCAACAACTGACGAAATATCTTTTATTACGTCCTCAGATGTCCATTTGACATGAAATAGCATCATGAGCAGCTTTTAATATACAAAGACCTAGAAACCAAAACAGTCATTGAAATAATCAAAAAAGACAGTTGTGAATTAAAAGTAAAAAACTAAGTCCCTGTACTCATTGTACACAGTATACATTACTATTTTAATAAAGTATCACTACTATTATACCTGCAGACAGCATTTTATGTACGATGTCAGTCTACAGCATTTCCTCATGTACATCTCAGTAAATTATGTCATGAATAAATGCTGAGAGAGCAGCAGAGGAGTGCACCCAAAGGGCTGCAACATGCACATACTGCCTACTTTATTTTCATTTTAATGACTATATATTAGATGAGAAAGCTTGCCTTTAGGAGCTGCATTACAAAAAAACAAACTTTTGTCAGTTTGTGTTTCAGTATTAGTTCCACCATGAAAAGACAATATTGAGACAAATGTTCCATTTTTGTAAAACAAATAAGTGTAAATTTAAAGTAGCACACTGACAGATGCACAAAACCAACATATCTGATGTGTCATTCAACGCCCTTGTTGTTCTTTCAGTTTCATAGATGAGAAATTGCACGGACAGCATTGGGAAACTAACTTGTGCTTTAATATAAGAAAACATTGACATTTGTTGTTGGACGAAGTCATAATAAATATAATCCAGTTTAAATTGGTGTCAAAATCTTGCAAAACCTATTCACCCAGAGAACACTAAGCACTGTCTAAAATAGGCCAGACGGGGCTTCTCTCCTGTTTGAAACAGGAAAGCAGAAAATAAAAGACACATGACCATTGTCTGAACGCTCTGGTTGGCTCCTACTTCCTGATCAAAAACACACACAAAGTGATGAGATAAGAAGGAGGCCGGCTGGTGCTCAGACAAAGCATATTTTGTCATATGGTACCAAAATGTGCTTGTTGTGTTTGAAAATTGCCTGAGTGCAGATGAGTGTATAGAGTTGATCTCCGAACGTCCCCCTGGTGTTCACACAGAGCCATAGCACATCTGTGGGAGTTGTAACCTTAAACTCATCTGCAAACACTGTGAGTCATCAGATGACTCAATAGTTCTAATTATAAGTAAAAAAAAAACCCAGCTCTGACTGCGGTGAGTGTAACTCAAACAAACAAAAAAGGGAAAGAAAAGAGTATCATCCAAGTAGAGGAGAGTTAACGTGAACTTGATGCATTACATGTTATTTTCAAATGCCGATCGTTATGTAAGTATATAAGATTAGAATATGGTGCAGACTATAATTTTTGGTAATAGTACATGTTTAGCTTTTGAACATATATCACAGCTCAGTTGTTTAATATGCAAAAACGTTGAAGAGAGTGAAATCTGATTGGCTGACTAAGAAGTCACTACAGTGGGTGTGTCAGCAAATTCAAAAAACATGACTTTAATCTATTTTTTGATCATTAATAAACAATAACAATAAACAATTTTAAGGTTGAACGAAAATTTGAATTAATTTGTACTAAGAAATCAGAATAAATGATGGCCTTGAAGTTAATTACCAATAATTATGAAGGAGATTAAGCTTTGTTATCTCCTTCCTGGAGCCTGCTTCGAGTCCTGACATACTCGTTTTTTGGTGCCAGTAATTAGACCCATGAAAGAGAGAGAGAGAGCTGATGCTAGTTAGCACATCCATGTAGAAATAACATGAACTAAGCGCTATTGTTAGCAAGCTAAGCTACCTTGCTTATATTTCACCCTCTTAAAAACAATAATAGTACATGACCATCTCTGTGTCTTGTGTGTAGGTGACATGGTTATGATGTGCTCCAGTCAGTAGCGACCCTCAAACCCGGATGTGTCACTCAATAATATCAACAAAGGAAGCTCCTCTATTGAGAACAGTCATCTAAAGTTGTTTGTCCCTAAGTCCAGTTAACCTACATTTCGGTCTGCGAGAGGTCTCCTGTCTGAGTGGACCAGCAGCTTTAATAATCCCACGCCTCCACATAACGTCCCAATTCCACCAGTGTAATCCTGACTGGCGCTGCCGCAGCTGCTGATGCCGAGCTTCACTCTTGCTGCCCACTAGAGCAGATGTAGGGTCTAATCTATAATCTGCTCTGCTTCGCTCTCATCTGCTCAAACAATATCAATAACACATTCAACCATACAGCTGACATCAACTCACGTTGTTTTTTTTCACTTGTTCTCCCTTTAAATGCATCTCCACACTGCTGTCCCTTTAAAATCCAGCCCCCCTCCACACACAATATATTTACAATAAATCTACACAGCTCTTTTAAAAATGTATATTTGATGGATTGTGCAACAACACAGCCATGACACATTAACGTATCCGCAGCCCAACTGCCTTTTCTCCCAGATTATTTTTTTGTCAAAGTATTTTAAATTATAATGTAAATGTCCTTTAAGATCTCAGAGGTCACTGTGTACAATTTGAATAAACGCTTTTTTTCATGACTGAGGAAACCTCAAGAAATACAGAGAATGACCATCTGAGAACGAAAGCCTTGAAAACTCAAACCAAAAATAAAGACATTACCACTGAGAGCAAGTTTGGACGAGAGAAACCTGACTCAGATGTAATACAACATCAGGCTTCTATCCAAGATTGGAAATGTGCTAATGGAATCCACAAACTTTTTCAAAAGCTTTAAAAACCAATTTTTTTTTCAAAGAGTTTAACACCAGATATCATGGTGTGTTCTAGAACTCGTCGTCAGAGCTCAGCAGGAGGGTTTTCTCTGTGTCGCCATGGGCACCGACAGCTCTGTGGGTGCGGGAGACGGCTGGCGGGACGCCCTGCTCCAGCGTGGACTGCTGGGTGTATTGCTGGTAGGCCGGGGAGAAGTTGTGGATGGCATCCTGGACCATATCGCCCGGGTTCATGGTCTCTTTCAGGCTGCTGGAGATGCTCTTCATAGGGGCGCATCGGCCTGCAGGGGGTGGACGAGACGAGAGGAGTTAGAGTGATTTAGAGAGAAAGGTAGAAAGAATAGAAGAAGGGGGATTTGTTGTGATTTAGGGATGGGAAGAAAAGTAATCACAAAGGAGAGGAGGAGGGAGGGAATGAGTGAAAGAAAAAACAAAGAGAGAAGCAAAAAATAGTTGGCAGAAGGGCGAAAGGCCAGAAGAGAGAAAGAAAGAACAAAAAGACACGAGAGAGCAGTGGGGCATCTGTGATTTATAGAGTGTAGAACAACGAGACAAAAGGGGGGGAAGGGTTGAAATGAGGGGAAAAGAAAGAATTGTAGAGGATTCAGAGAGAGGACAGAAAGGGAGAACGAGGTTGTGTTTGAATGACTTGAGAAAGGAAACTGTTCCATCAACAGAAACAGACAGTTCAGTACACAGTACACCCAAAAAACAATTCAAAAGGACAACAGTGACTTATTACAACAGAGTTTCTGCAGGTCTCAACTCGTTTAAATTAAAGACAAATATAAAAACAATGTAAGAGCAAATTCAGGTCCATAGTGGACAAATAAGAACGATCAAAAGAAGGGATCAGAGTCCCAGAATGTTGGTGTATGTTCGTACAGATTTATGTGATGTCCCAATGTGAACACAGAGAAATGCTGGGTGATGGCCAGTGATAGCTGCTGACTCTCCATGTGACTCTAACGCCAAAGTTCCTAAACACTTCTTAGAAAGGACCCACAGAAACCCTCCACATCTGGGGACAACTCATCTACAGGAGCTAACAAACCATGGCAACATGACAGAAAAAAAAAGGGGCTTGTGGAGCGGACGTAGTCAGTACTTAACCTACCAAACTCTCCATATGTAGGAACGGGTCCTTTAAGACGCAGCACAGAAGGAAAGGGAAACATTACGGTTCATGTGTAGAAACAGGACAGGAGAACACGACCCACTTGGAGTCTTTATGAACACGTGAGGTTTAAAAAGAAGAAGAAATTAGGAGAGAAAGTAAAGTAAAGATTGGGAGAATGTTTGAAAAGAGAAGTGAGATGCAAGAACGTGTTTGCTGGAACAGTGTGTGTTGATGTTCTACAGCAGATGTTACCTCCCTCTTCCCCATCTCACCGTGTGAATCCAGACTTTTGTCCATGTAGACTTTGTACGTGAAGGCGTGACGTAGGGCCAGCGCCGCGAAGAACATCTCGATGCAAATGATAAAGTTCTGGTAACCAGCAGCGACCGTCCCCTCGCCGACAGACACCTCCACGGAGTTAATCCGGGGGATCGCTCCGCACTTCTCCAGGATGGCCAGCAACATGCCTGACCACAAATAGCAAGGCAGGAATTATAGAAAACCGTTAAAACAGCATGTAAGACATGTTTGCATCGTCTGTCCCGGTCGTCGTACCCTGCCAGAAGGAGAGGAAGATGACCGATTTGACCATGAGGAACTTGAGCATGGGGCTGTAAGGGCTGAGCAGCTCCCGCGTGGCGAAGTAAAAGAGGAAGAGGGCGTACAGAGACAAGCTGACGGAGATGTTGTAGATGATGGTCACGTAGAGGTAACCCCTGGCAACACTGCAGAGAGAGAGGATGTTAATAGAATGATGTTGCTGGAGTTGATCTGTGAGTCATTTCATTTTGCTTTTATTCCCATTATAGATCGGTGAAGGTCATTCGTAGCTACAGCAGGGATCGAGATTACACACTGCACAGGAAGTGACCGTCCCCCTGGGACAGTCCTCCATGACCCTTTTGAAAATCCAGGACATCGTTATGACTTTTGTTTTCGTGTTTCTGTATTGACAACATTTGCTCCACATGCAATCTTCATTGCAAATACATCACCCCACAAAGGTCAAGCTCTGTTGCAGACGTCTGTCCTGCACTTACTTGAAGTCCCCGTCTTTGTATTTGCCGTAGGCCTGCAGGACAACAGTGATGGCGGCCATGAGCGGTTTGACCACACAGAACTGCAGAGTGGCCTGCTTACAGAACCGCAGGAAGCCGATGGAGTAGGCCTTTCCTCTGAGACAGCAGGTACCGTACATACAGCTGGACCTGACGGAACAAAACACTCTGATAATCTGATGTCTGTAGGGAACGTTGTTGCATCACCAAAATGACTGTCTGTCTGGAAACAAATACTATTCTTAATGGTTTTAGAATGAAATACTTCAATCTGAGACTTACTCAATGGGTTTCCCTCTGATCTCAGCCATGATAGCGCTCTCTCCTCCCAGATACTCATAACACAGACTCAGGAAGTTGTAAATCACGAAAGCTGGAGAGAAACGGATACCGCTTCGGTTATTGTGTGAATGTACATTACGTATACAGTTTATTCTTATTATTGGTTTTGGCAATAGGGTAGAAAAAAAATCCATCCTTTGATAGGAACAAACACTGAACTCTGACAGAAAATCCATTTATGACTAAATATTTCACCTTGAAATTCACACCTGCAACAGTCTCGGAAAATGTTCTGTACCCGACTCCGACATAGAACGTAATTGTATAAAAGTTACAAAACTACACAACTGCGTTTTTCTCACCGGCCAGACGTTGAGTCACTACACAAAAACTCCCACAGTGGTTATAATTTGTTTACTTCTGAGACTAAAAGGCCCCTGTGAGGGAAGACTGGAAGCTTGTGGTGTCCTGGTAGATGTCAGATTAAGATTTATTATGATTCAACTGAACTTGGAGAAATAGAATTTTGCATTTTGCTCATTAGCGACACCAAAATCCTCCGTCTACACAAACACATTCTCAATGCCAAGAATAAGAAAATGTAATGAATAAACTCAAGACACACCCGCACAGACAAACGTCCACACATAAACCTTTGCCGATGACTTCCTGTCAGCTGACTGTCTCCTGCGACCGGTGGATTATCTCCCCTGTGTGCTGCCTCAGTGAGAGAGCAATGACGACCAAGGAGCTCGTAAAAAACACATCCCTGCTAATCCTGTTATTCCCCCAAGGACCTCCAATCCTTTTGTTTGTGTGCTTTTATGTGCGCGCACACACACACACACACACACACACACACACACACACACACATACAGATACACACCTGAAGGGAGGAAAGATAAGGTAAGGGTGATGGTTGTGTCTCA
>CAAKHC010004530.1:36187-52952 GCA_901007825.1 Macroramphosus scolopax | reverse complement strand
TTCTGGCAGCAGGTAACTGACCTTCGTTAGGTCTGTTAAAGTATAACTCAGGACCCTAAATGGGATGCAGGTCTATGTGTGGGGGCTGGTGGCCCCCATCTCCTATCAGGGCTGGTGTGGGAGACCTGAGAGTTTCTTAAGTATATATTTATGCGTTTCTTAAGAAGTTTGCATGAAGGCTGTACAACGGGTGGACAAACAGCAGAAAGACAAATACAAAAGAAAAGTTGGAAGAAGAAAGGAAAGGAAAGGAAAGGAAAGGAAAGGAAAGGAAAGGAAAGGAAAGGAAAGGAAAGGAAAGGAAAGGAAAGGAAAGGAAAGGAAAAGTAAAAGATGGATATTGTGGGTTATTTTGTTATTTGAGTTGTCACATTGGGGTTAGGAGGATCCGTCTGAGACGGTGTAGAAAGGAGTCAGCTCTTGAACTTCAGGAAAGGGGACCAGTGTTACTGAATGAGATCAATTTGTCCTTTAGGGTTGACGTGAGCTTTTCCAAGTGTGACAGCCTGTTAACAGATGGAACCAGTGGTTTATCCATAGTTTTGTTCTGTCTTTCCTTTTCAGTAATATGGTTTTCTTGGCCTCAGTAAATGCTATTAAGATGTGAGTTTGCAAATGTTGTGGGATTGTGAGGGAGGAGGGATCACCTAAAAGAGAGATGGAGGCGGATGCTGAGGCTCTCGCCAGCTGTTTGATCTGTATTCAAGTCCTTTTTTGTATTGGAGATGAAAAGGTATTGTGATTGTGATGGGAGAAAAGTTTTTGATGGTCTCTTTCAATTGTATGTACTGGTAGGGACAGTGGTGGGCTAAATTGTTTGTTTGAGAAGGTCAAAGGTAATGAGGAGCTGCCACTGGAGAGGTTCCCCAGGCTGGTTACTCCTCTCCATCTGCATGCAGGGAAGTGGATGGCTTCCTAATTCATTGTGAGCACAGGGTAATGCCAGATAGGAGTGGAGTAGAAGGAGATAACATGAAATGAAATTTGTGCCTTGGAGACTATTGACACTGCATGGTCAGGTCAGGTCATGTCAGGTCACACAGAAGACTTCTTCTCGTGAGGACAATTTGACAAATAATTGTATTGATAATGTTAAAGACCAGCCGTTGTTTATGAGAAGTTCCTTGTGCATGTACAGTAGAGACAACAGATGTGTGCATGTGGGCACACGCAGATTTACAGGTCACCAGAGGTCAATGGGGGATGTGAAAAAGTAAATAAAGGAAAAGATTACAATAGTTTTATCATAAGATTTGTCAAATAGACATTATGTGCTGTGGAATAAAATTCTCATTTATTCTAAATTTGTTTCAGGCTTCATCGCCATGGTGATTGCAGCATGCATAATAAACTTCCACCGAGCTCTCGGGCTGCTGGTCATCACCTTGGTAACCATATTCTTCCTGGTCTGGGATTGGTTAATGGGACGCTATGGCGACCGGGTGTGGGAGGAGCTCAAACCTATCAGAGAGCTACACAGCAGGAACTGGTTTTGGATCAGATGGTGAGAAACACGATCCACTCTCAGGCCACCAACAGTCACAGCACACAAGTTCATGTATACAATTGTTTCGTACTTTGTTGGTTTAAATGGCAAGTGATCAATCAATGAATTGAGTAAATAATCAGTAGATCCATCCATAGTAAAAGTTGTAAACAAAAAAAATGTCCTCTGCACACTGGCACTGAGTGTCTGAGCTCACTGGCAGCTCTTCCTCCTTAGTTAAACTCCAGCTGAGTGCACAACATGTAGTTCACTGTTATGTTATTCTTCACCTCCTTTACAAAACCTTTCCCTCCCTATTGGTGTTAGTTACACATATCGCAGATGTACAGATTGTCTTCATCTTCCTGCTCCTCTTCACCTCTCTCCCTGTTATCCCCTCGCTCTCGTCCAGGGTCCTGTGTGTCTTACTGCTGCTGGCCGTGGTGTGCTGGCTGGCACTGGACACGGCCAAACAGGGAACAAGACAGATTGTGTCTTTCTTCGGTCTGCTACTCCTCGTCCTCTTAATGCTGATGTTCTCTAAACATCCGTTCAGGGTAGGAGGTTCACATGCACCCACGCCCACGACTACTGTACTTTTTTTTTTTATCAGATATTTACATATTATGCATCTGTTGTAGTGGTCTTGGCAAACATTGATAAGCGGCATTGGGCTACAGTTTATCTTCGGTCTACTGATCCTCAGGACCACATTTGGCATCACTGCATTAGACTGGCTTGGCAAACAAGTAGAGGTACATACACACACACACACACACACACACACACACACACACACAGAGACAAATGTTCCTCGTGTATCTGGATGTGTCTCTCGTGTTAAAAGTGATGCAGGATCTCACATGGAACATGACAAATAAATATCTAATCAATCAATTTCTCTTGTTAACATTTCAAAAATGTTCTGTATTTCCTCCATACAGATTTTTATGTCTTTCACAGATGGTGCGACCGAGTTTGTCTTCGGCTCAATTGCAGACCAGGTGTTTGTCTTACAGGTACGACATGCAACAATATTATGCACACAGATCAAATGATGAAAACAGTGTCCAGAATATTAATTATGATGATGATGATGATGATGGTGGTGATGATGATGATGATGATGATGATGGTGGTGAACTCTCTCTAGGTGATGCCTATATTGGTTTTTCTAAGCTCCGTCATCTCCATCCTCTACTACATTGGCTTCATGCAATGGCTCATTTGTAAGGTGAGGAGGAGGATTGAGTGCAGGGAGGAACTGAAATGCAATTCACTATTCAAAGAGGCAGAAAGTGACTCGACACAGTGTTTAGAAATTAGCATAACAGCATAAAGAGGAACAGCATTTTTTTTAGAATCTCTTTTTCTCTTTTTTCAATTCCCTATTGTTTTATTCCCAGATTGGATTCATAATGCAGGTTACCATGGGAACGTCGCTAACAGAATCAACGGCTGCAGCTGGAAATATATTCTTGGGACAGGTGCACAAACGTTTTAACAATAAGCAGCAACAAAAAGCAAATCACTGATGTAATGTATTCATTTAACGGTCCAATTAATAGCAGAAAAACTGACATCTCTCTCTCAGGTAGAAACACCTCTGTTGATCGGTCCATTCATCGGGAGGCTTACTCTCTCGGAGTTCCACGCTGTGATGACAGGAGGTTTTGCCGGCATCTCTGGTAGCATTTTGGGAGTCTTTATAACCTTTGGGGTGAGGAACCAGATGTGTAGGAGGAATGGATGAGGAGGTGAACAGACATTCAGATTGTCGATATGTACTGGAAGATTGAGTTTTCTAAAAAAGGATTTGCCTCCTCTTTAAGGTCTCGGCAACACACTTATTGACTGCGTCAGTGATGTCAGCTCCCGCCTCCCTGGCCATCGCCAAGACATTCTGGCCTGAAACGGAGACCCCAAGAGTCAAAGCAAGTGATGACTTCAAAATTGGAAAAGGGTAAGAAAGGACAAAATAAACAAACATACACACACACACACACACACACAATAAAAACTATATTGTTTGCTTGTATCAAATATGAGTGAGTCTCAGCTAGGAACTCCTATATCATTTCTGAGAATCTGCTCCTCCCTCCATCAATCATTAACCGTTAATCTCTCCATGTATGTATCAATCCTCTCACTCCAATCGGTAATTCTTTCTATGAATGTGCTGCAACCAGTCAAACATGTGTCTCCACAGAGAGAGTACAAACCTGTTGGAGGCGGCAGCCAACGGTGCCACGTCTGCTGTGGCCCTAGTGGCCAACATTGTCGTCAACGTCATCGCCTTCCTGGCACTGTTGGCCTTTTTTGACTCGGTCCTCTCCTGGCTGGGCGGCATGTTCGACTACCCCCAGCTCAGCTTCTCGGTGATGGACTGACACACATCTACCAACTCTCCTCCATAAACACATTCACACATGCAACACACATACAGTACATGCACTCACATTGCTTGTCTTTGTCTCTTCTTTAGATCATCTGCTCCTACGTGTTCATGCCTCTCTCATTCATGTTGGGTGTTTCCTGGGAGGACAGTTTCATTGTTGCTGAGCTGATCGGCAAGAAGACGTTTCTCAATGAGTTTTTGGCCTATCAGGAATTATCAGAATTAATGAAGAGGCGGAAGGCAGGGGGGCCCGAATATGTGGACAGTGTGAAGCAGTATATTTCTGTAAGTGTCACTCATCCGATTGTCACTGTTGTTTAAGTTCTCGATATCTTTCTGTGTGACAGTGTTGAAGCTATCTAGACGGGATGGCTACCATAACAAAGGGATATGACCTGTCCTGTAGGCCACTGTTAATGCTCTGAAAGGAAGAGGTGAGGCGAGGGGTTGTAATCTGCAACTCATCCGCTAGATGTCACTCAATGTTACACCCTGCTCCTCTTAAAGACAATTTCATTTGTATAAAGGTTATCTCAGAGGCAATATTATTCTAAGTTTGGGAGATGTGCTTGGGTGACATGAGCTTAAGTGCATTATTTGGTTCTATGGATTACTGTTTCATTATTTCTTACATTTAAAAAAGCACATCTGTTACACATCAGGTTGCCAAAGTTTCGATTTTCTGCTGCCAGTAATCGTGGCAAGACTTTGTCAATGTTCTGGTTGGTCATATTTATGTTTAAGCTAGTTCAGAGATCCATTAAAGATGCTCACTGGAGGTTTAACCACGAGCAGTGCTATGAAGTAATGATCTTATATGTCTTCTTTTCCCTCCCCTAGGTCCACTCTGAAACCATTGCAACCTACGCTCTCTGTGGTTTCTCCAACTTTGCCTCCCTGGGGATGACGATCGGAGCCCTGAGTGAGTCTCACTTCATGTGTCAGCAAGGCCGAGCAACCAAGACAAACTCATGTCACTGTTCAAGTTTGTGCAGTTTCCAGACGGCTTCATATGTTGCAAATGTCTGTAATTTTAATGGTTGTAGCAACTTGCATTGACTAAATACGCTTTGTGTTTAAATTCAGCCCTTCAGTGTGCTACATACTACAGCGACAGCACCTTTACAATCTCTCACACTCACATGGGAATGCAGAGGGTTGAAAAAAAAAAAAAAAAAATCAAACGTCCTTGGCTTTTTTGGCTGGCACAAGTGGGAGTAAGTGCTAAAGAATCCATCTGTTGCAATCGAGCAAGTTCCAGCGTGTGGGCTGCATGAGAAGTTAAGTGTCTCATTAAGACTCAATAGCATCCCCTCACTCGTAAACGCACATATTGTATCGTCGATCCATTTCCAACACCGTTGTTTGTTGAGTGAATACACTGATTCATGTAAAGGTAAAAGTGACACTTGTGTTACGCTGACTAATTGTTTTCTCCTGGATACGTAAAGCTGTGAAAATGTTCTTCCCTAAAGCAAACCAAAAATTAAGTGGCGGGGGGTTAAGTTGGAGGCGGGAATGATGTTGTTATAAATGCAAAGGAAGTAAGGATGATACAGTCTAGATTCTTCCATACACATTCTATATTCTTCCCATTCAATGTTATCGACATGTCCAATGATAAAGGAAAGTCCTTGATGAATGAGCTTTCAAATCCAATGTCCTTGTAGCACGTGAAGCAACAGATTCCCTCAAGAGAGACAGAAAACCAGAGGGAAGTGTTTATTATACACTGCAAGCGTAAGGAAAGCACCCTGCAGATACCTTACATCAGCTTGGTATCAATTCCTCTCTGTTTTCTTGCTGCTGCTCTTGTCACATGCATTTGTGCAATTGTTCTCGTCCTTCAGCTGCAATGGCTCCAGACAGACAGGCCGACATCTCCAGCTGTGGCTTGAGGTCTCTGATTGCAGGCAGCGTCTCCTCTTTCATGACAGCTTGCGTTGCAGGTAACTCTTCTTCATACTCATAGTGTGCATCATTCAAACAGCAGGTTTACGACCTTTACGTGAAGCTATTTAAAACATCGTGTCCGCATTACTTGGTGCTGCTGTTACTTTCCTCTGTTACTTGACAGTAATTGTGTCGAGATCCACTAAGGTTAACTGAATCAATGTGGGATGGTGGTGAGTCGGGGGAGGGGTTGTTCAGGACAGAGCAGGAGCAGGACGCTGGCGTAAGTGGCCGGGTGAGAAGTTGTGAGGCAGCTGAAAATTAGGTGTTCTGAGGCTCGATTCTGAGGCGGGTCGAGACAAGGATCTGGCTACGGATGGCTGCAGAGACGATATAGTGGGGTTGATGAGATGATGGTTAGCAAGGGAGTCAGACCTTATCTGCCTCACCCGATAAAGGAAACACATGCTTTCATACATATAAAGAAGTTTGGAGACAAGAGGAAGAATGTGAGATGTGTCTATGACAGCCTGTGTAGTCTGGATCCAACACCTTAAACATATAATACTAAATATTTCCCACATACATATTCCCTTACAGTGTTCCCCTTAAGTGAACTAAAGATGCACTGCTGGGCTTCCATTCACCAAGAATACACAGCAGATTTCTAGTATTATTCTGATCATCATATTAACACATTTACATGAATATTCACACACATATGTCCGATCAATCGGCATCATAGGCACACGAACCATTCCAGCCATGTAACACGTGTACTTTGTGTATTGTGGCAGATCCGTCCTGTTGTCTTCCCCCAGCTTCATTCCACATTGTATGAAGCACTCTTATGAATCTGTAGCTGTTTTTAAGTATTTTCATAATTTCTTACTATTTCCTATTTCATCTATTATATACAGTGTACAAAAAAAGAGCAAATATGCTATGCTAATAAAACATGTTCACAATGAGTTGAATTAAATTTTCTCCTTTTATATACACTTTCTGTTCTTTGTCTTAGATCCAAATATTCATTTAAAATACTGTGAGAGCATAATTCTATTTAAAAAAGTAAATACATGTATTTCTATAATGTCTTTGTGTAAATTCTGCTTCAAATGTAACATGATTGTTCTGGCGGTTTCCAGGTGTTTTGTACATCCCCGATCTTCATTGTCCCCAGTTCCTGAGCACAGTGTTCAACAACAACAACGTGAGCATCAGCACACAACTGCTCACCTGCTGCACACAACTGTACGACAGGTGAGATGTTTGTACCCATCCTACGTGCTTGTTTACAATCCGCTCCACTCGATGCAGTTATAAATGCATCATAAACAGCTCATGATGTGATTCAGTATGTGGGTTTGTGTGTTTTTTACCCGCAGTGTGACGGTGTATGAGCCGTGGAACATGACAATCAGGGAGGGATTCAGTCAGAGCAGCGTGCAGGGCTGCTGCACAGTCGCACTCCCGACTCACTTCAACTGCAGCGCTGTGTTTTAAATAACAGTGGACGCACACACAAACACACCTACGGTAACCACGTGTGTTGTTCTTTATATTGTATATTGTTCACTATTTATACGGCATTTTCAATGAAGATGCCCTTGGTTTTGTATAAAGAAAGTCTCTTATGTCACAATGTCACACTGAGAATAACAAGCACAATTGTTAGACATCACAAATGAATTCTGAATGAATGGAAACAAGCAATGAATGGAAACAAGCAAAGGAAAACCAACTATATATATATATATATATATATATATATATATATATATATATATATATACATATATATATATATATATAGTTGGTTTTCCTTTGCTTGTTTCCATTCATATATATATATATATATATATATATGTGTGTGTGTGTGTGTGTGTGTGTGTATATATATAGTTGGGGTCACGGTTCTGCACATTTTTGATACAACAAAAAAAAAGAATTCCCTTCATTGTCATTTGTATCCATCTTCCATCAAGGCTGAACTTCTTACACTCTCTGACCCTTCGTCACCAATAAACAGCTTCTCATTTAATTTCATGCAATTTAAGTTATATTTGATTTCCCAAACAAAATGCATCCAATGAATCATCTGGTTTGCGAGGCGCATTGAGCCTAAAGCATCTTGTTCAGTATAATGAAGAACTTGAAATAAATCAAACCAATTAACTGATCCAACATATTTATTAATGTTTTATATCTTATTTATATGACGTGCACAAGTAGACAGATATCAAACTCAAACTCCCCACAAGAATAATATAAGTTGTGACATAATATTACTAAATGTATTGAGTTCATGATGATTCCAGCATCATGTTGGTTAATTATTATATCAAAATTGTTTTCTTCCCATCTGTGTACACAGTAACTGTTCAGCACCCTGTGATGTAAAGTAGAGGTCTCTCCACTCCACCTTACATGGTAATGATGGATTATATGGTGCATTTCTACCATTACGCTAAGCACAAACAAAAGGACAAAGATCACGTTGTGTTTGATAAACTGTTAATATGAAATCACACGTTTCCTTGTCGTCCCTGAATGGACCAAGCAGGTCTTGTAAAATCTCAATATATTACACGACCACTTGATGTCACTGGTGTCCTCTGCTTCCCGATCAGAAACCCGTGCTGAAGTGTCGGATCCAACCGTCCACCTGAGACCAGTCCGTCACCCCGGCTTGACTGGCAGCTCGACCGTCAGAGTAGCAGCCTCATTAATACCGACACCAATGATAGACTCGGTCAGAGGAGGGCTCAAGTGTGTGCACGCAGTCACCGAGACGGCAAATGACACTGTCTTCATTAAATCCACCACAAGCAAAAGGTCAGATGGCTCCTTCTCTGTGGATGTGTGAAATTCACACACCCACACATAGGGAACATTCGACTCAGCGATCACACACTGACACATAGGGCAATTTCAGGCACCATGCTGCCATGTGCCCGCCGTGGAAGAAATCACGGCCAGCTCATTTTATTTTCAATGTACAGTATGTCAGCAGGGTCAAGAAGAGTTATGTGGTTCGATCGGGAACGTGAGGTAAACGTCGCGTCTGTTTTATAAGAAGTGACCCTGTGTTGGGAAAAGATCTTTTGGAAGAGCTGAGGGGAAGTTCATGTTTCTGTCAGGTGTCATTCACTGTTTCACTGTCACATCTTTTAATAAATAGTTTGCAGGATTTGGGGATTGTCTGATCGTACACATCCATCACTAAGACCGTATGGTGTGCAAGAACCTTTTTTTTTTTTATTACATTGTTTCAGGATAAAATGTGAAAATCAGCGCTGACACGTGCACTGGTGTTTATTTATAAAAGTCAATTTCAAAAAATAAAAACTTGAATGACCAGTTAAATTATCATGGAATCATTTGCCTGAATGTTAAACTGGTTAGAAGTGTTAAACTGATTATTAATATATTTACTTTGGATAACTTGGCAACTGTAGAATAATTACCTGAAATCATGAAGTAAATTTACTGAACAGAAGTCAAATTAAAGATCTGGTCGAGGATCAGATGTGTTGACTTGAACGTGTAGAAGGAGTATTAGGGCGCTGAGACTGGTGGATATCGGACTGTCATGTAACACCACTCCACAAGGAGAGGGGATAAAGAGGACGAGGGAGAAGCTGAAGGACGGACATGAAGTTGTAGTCCAGCAGCACTCCAAAGACCTCAGAAAGGAGGGAGGGAGGGAGGCCACAGGGATGAAGGATGCATAAGGAGGGGATAGGGAAGGTAGGAGACCAAGTTTAGAAGGATTCACAGAGGCACTTGGAAGGATGATTAGAAAAGACGGAGATGGTGAGAGCATGGAGAGAGGATCAGGAAGGGAGGGACAAACAAAGGAAGGATGAAGGATGGAGAGAGGGAGTGACTCCATCAGTGGAGGTGATGATTATGGAGATTATATGAGAGGAGGATCGTTACAAATTGACCATGAGTGGAAACCACTGTGATCACTTCTGCGTCTCATTCTACTGTTTAAGATAATCAACTTATTGACAATCTTATCTGAGCAACACACGCACGGCGTGGCAATTGTTGTCCACGATAAGCTATCTGCTTTACAAACCCTTAATCTGTGATTTAATTGCTTGTTGACACATAATTACATGGTCGTGTCTTCGCACAGAGTGAGAATTAAACAGGAAAATCCCTGACAAATATGTTTCCAGAAGGACAGCAGCTGGTACATCGGTTGCAGGGAAGAGGCATGTTTCTTATCAGGAAATGTTCGGATCATCTCGTTCAAATTGATGGGATTTATACAGAAACATACACAGAGATTCGGCCTGAATATAATAAACTTTATAACAAACTTTGGGGGCAGGACGAGCTACAGGATTTTTTTTTTTTTTTGCTTTGTGTCTTCTCATTAAAAATGTGTATCTAATCTGTTTTGCATATTTCCCTTATGCTCACACACATTGCACCACGCTGCCATTTTATTTATTTGTAGCAACTTCAACTTGCCAGATGATGAGTGAGACACCCTGGACGGACACATATTCACACTCTCAATTCATTCCTACAAGTTTCTAAATATGGGAGGAAACTTCAGCACCGAGGAGACAAGATCCACACAAATGAACCAAAACCAACATGCTCGCTGATTTGTTTATGTACTGGTAAGACTAATACCTGATATATCCGGGTTTCCTTCCTTCACCAACATGTGGATGACAAATGCAGACTCATATTGTTGCATCTCATTTCACATCCCTTCAAACTGTGAATCTGAATTGTATAGTTTTTATCTACGTGTTCATGTTGGACGGATGAAGAGACGGATCAACCTGTTTTACACCAACTTTCTCTGGACCCAATAAATATCTAATGCAGCACTGTTATTCTCTGAAGTCGCTTGCCGTGAAGTCTATAAATCTGTCAGGACATCATGGACCAGGCGGAGGCGAACTGTTTAGATCAAGTTGCATTCAGGAGAGTCGGCAGTTCAGGAGTGTTTCTTGTTTTCCATTTGTTCCGGGAAATAATGCCCTTCTCCTCACAACACACGTTTGTTCTGAGAAAAACCTCTGCCGTGCGACTGTTTTGTAATTAAATGTGTGTTTAGCCGCATGTGCCCTTCATCCAGTGTGCTTTCAGCCCTGCTGGGAGAGCACACACACACACGGACACACTAAAACACACCGACGCGTATACACTCGCTGACCAATGCACACTCAGCCACATACACATATTCTCTGGGGGCCAGGCGGGGCGTCTGCCTGGGACAAAGATGGACACGTGCTGGGATCAGAGCAGTGTGTGGTTCTCAAATCTTTCTCTCTTTCAATCTCTGCCTTCGTCCTCTTATCATGGACACCCCACTCCAACCCCTCCCTGCTCTTTTTGCCCCCTCTTCCTTTGAAAACATGGCCGCTTCAAATGCATTATGCACCCTCATCAGAGAAATGTTCCTGGACCTGCAGAGGCAATTAGATATTTGTGATTGAAATCTGCTGAGTTTTTCTCTCTCGTTTTCTTCTATAAAAAAAAAAAAAAGAGCGGCTTTTCTGTCTTGATCCTGTCCTCCTCGTCCTTCCCACTCTCTTCTGTGTCTTACTGGGTTCAAACTCCTCAACTCTGTAATTTAGAGTACATGCCACTCCCCTAATGGCCTCAGGGGTCTGAAGAATATCAAGTGCTGTTTAATTCTGTAATTCTATTCAGGCTTTACATTTGGGCCACCGCTCATCTTTCCATCAACTCAGATCCCATTTAGTGTCCTTCCACAAACAGCTACTAAAAGATGTCCAACCTTTTGCTTGAGTGGAGGAGGGGAAAGATGGGAGTTTTAAAAGCATGTCAAAGCCCTACCTCTAGTACCCTTAGTTCATGTTATCCGTTGTTCCAGGCATACAATAAGTGTTTACATGTTTTGCTGCTGTTCATGTTGAACTGAATGTGTGCTTATTTAACTCTTTCAATTGCTAAATTAGTCAAATCTCCATGGTGACCGAGGCAGCAGAGAGCTGGTGGAGGGTCCTTGAGGATGCATTAGGACCTTCTTGGGATGAGAGGATGCACCGTAGCTGTAAGCTAAACTTGTGCATCAGGCCTGTTGCAGCATTCACAAAGAATAAGGCTCAGAAGGTAACCGTCCATCCGCACTATGAGAGGAGCTGAGAGCAACCTGATGATCAGGTAAGAACTCAGCGTGGAGAAATACGAGTAAAATGAGGCTCAGACAACAAGAGAGCTGGATTGAAAGGTTGGAAGATAAGAAAAATGAGTTTATAAGACATAAAAAACAATAATGTAGATTTGAAAACCACCAAAATCAAGTTCTATAGACATTCTGATGACTTGAGAAAGAGAAGAGGAGAACATGGCTGCTAAACCGTCGGAAACAAGGTCAGAAATGTAATTACGGATTGCAAAGCTATCATGTTTTTCCTGTATAAATTCTTTGAAATCAATCTGTACAGGTTCAGAGCAGATGATACAATCCTGTGAACCCATTTGACAGCTGTTATGAAAATCCTAACTGCTGATATCGCTTCATTTCCTCAGAAAAAAATATAAAAAGGTCAACGCCAGTGTATTTACAGGTGAAGTTGAGCTTATTTGTACATTCATAATGAAAATATAGAAGAGAATGAAAACTTAAAGACGAAATGTCACCATACTTTAGAAGTGAGAAATTAGATAAATGAGAAATGAGTGGAATTAGTGAACCTGGTTAAATTAAACCAGCCTTGACGCAGATGATGATATCAGCTGTAAATTGCAGTACGTTGAGAGGAAGCATGTGCACATCACACAGATGTTGATGTGCGTGTGCGTGTGCGTGTGACTGTTTGTGCGCACATGCCTGTTTGTGCCTGTTTGTGTGTGTAGCAGTAAGTGGTGTGTATAATGTCAAAAAATTGAGGACAGAGTTCCACGGTGTTTCTGTAAAATTGAGGTGGCCTTTGAACGAAGACAATTATTTCTGATTAACTTCCATTTTACTGGCTTTTGGTAAAAGATTAAGGTCGGCTTCTTGACAGACTGCACAAGCGACGAAGCGATGAAGCAGCTTTTCATCAGAATCATTCAAAATAAATGTATATGTCCTAGTGGAGGCTTGTACATACAAAAACAACAGGCTCAAGGATGGCGCCTTAGGGAACACCACAGGTCAGAGCGACCACTTAGAAGGAGGCAGCACCCATGTGTAACCAAGCTAAGTGTTTCTAGCGAGGTAGCTCTTCCAGCTTCTAGTTTTAAAATACCGACAACGCCACTAAGGGACCCAAAGGATGATGGTTATCAGGAGCTGGAGTGTATCAATACATTTTTTAACCTCTAGCAAACAGGTCCCCTTTGTCAACACAGATACGGACACAGAATGAATATGGAGGCGTATCTGAATACAACAGTGATTTATTTATGTGCAGTAGAGTTAAAAATACCTTTAATTATTCAATCCATAAAAATAAACATGTTGCAATTATCCTCACCAAATACACAATAGACCAACTTTCATTCACATAGAGTGCGTGCTACTGACCCGTGCAGCCTGAGCAGACGCCGTAAACAAACGAATAGCGGGTCAACAAAAGAAATGCAAACCAAATGAAGGCAGTACTGCATCTAATGGCAGCTCACACAAACCATGCAAAATCATGCAAAACATAAGTAACAGGCAAAGCAAAGCAAAAACAAGGGAATCTAATTAGTTGTAGTGATCCCCAATGTCAAATACAGAGGTCGAATGTAAAAGAATTCAAATCGAACAACTGCGAAAGTCTTCAATGATGTAGATTCAGTGCTACTGTATGTTGTGCAGCCGCAGGATCTACACTTATCAACAATACCATTACAATTCATAAAAGAAAGCTCTGAGTGAACCATCTTCTCTGAGACCTTCGATTAAAAGGATCATTTAGAAATCGGTCTCAAACCGGCAGGGTCAAGGCTCGTTTTCTTAAGAAATGGCTGCACTGTTGCAGGTTCAGACAGGCTCAGACACAGACAGCGGAGACAGAGCTCTTTACAATCAACAGAACAGTGGGGCCAACGATGTTGCCGACAATCTTTGAGAAATCTTGGAGGAATAAAATCGCTCCGAGATCAGAGGGGTTGGCTCTGAGAATTAATTAGATATTCAATGGTTTTCAAAAAAATAATTCTGGGTTATGAATATTTATTTCAGTGACTATGGAGCGAAAGAATCAGTAATAATCTACGCTCGGCATTCGTTTCTCCCATTTGGGTAATTACGCTGAGGACCTGCTGTTAGTCTCCTAAAAGGGCAGCAGTAAAGCCCATGTGACGCAGATACAGGACATGACTGTTCAGTGGGCCGTCTCCTTTCTGAACCATGTCTGGTACAATCAGTTTCAAGGACTGCACCGTCCTCTTCGTCATTACTTTTGAATGCATTGAAAATGTAACCGGAATAATTTGTTTTGCATAATGTTGAATCAGCACTCCTCCTCTTCCTCTCTTTCTTAAACACCATAGCCATGTGTGTGCCAGCTATACCTCATTGAACCATACCTTAAATAAAATTCACGTCAGCTCAGTTCTATTTCTACACTGGGTCGAATGGTCGATGGTGAGTCCATCAAGATTTGTGTGTGTGTCTGCGTGTGAATGACATTAGCATGAAGCTCTCATTTAACTGCCTCTCTCGTCCATGTCCGGATCAGCGCCACCATCCCCGATTCAAAGCTGTCCTGCAATCAGCCGCCATGATCAGTCTTTAAAATGTGCAACTTTGTATTCTTGCTTTGTTTGTCGGGGGAGTGATGAGAGACGAAGTGGATCGGTTTATCAGATGACATTTTTGGATGATGACATTTGCAACCGCGGCGACGCTGGAAATCCCACCTGTTCCAAAAACTTTATTAACAGTCGTAACTTTTGGAGGAGGTGTAATTGATGCATCGAGACCTCTGTGTGTTTTTTCAAGTGCGCGCCAATTTCAGACGAGAAAATGGATTTGATGTGCGAAGGCCTTAATACGCAAAAGAGATTAAAGGAAAGCAGAAATAGCCCTAAACCCTGAAAGAGAGGAAGAAGAAAGACAAGACGCACCGGGGGGTGAAGAGGAGATAAAAGCGCAGAATAACAGAGTGGTAGGTTGGCAACATATGCTTTATCCCCTATAGCCTACAGCGGTGAATACTGTCTTTCTTCCATCTTCTTGGGGATTATTCCTGAGTGGTGCAGAGTACAGCAACAAAACAGGCAGTCACCAAACAGCATCTCAATCTCTGTCATGTGTGTGTATGTGTGACAATCCCGAGATGACGAGTCATTTGCATCGATTTTGACGACCGGTCTGTCACTTCAACCTTTACTTCTCTGTCTGTGCAAACAAGCACCCCCGTTAACAATAAGTGTTTCCTCGTTCTCTCTTTAACCTTCATACATCCTCGGCTATTCTGGTGGATCTCATTTCCCTTTAGTTCCTTCTTGTCCCGACGGTTTCCTGATGGCGACCTTTCATTTCCTACCCTGATTCTTCTGTTGGAGCCATTAACTGTTCTACAAATACTCGTGCAGAGACACATACCCATAAATTACACCCAAACAGCCGGGCCAAGGTGCTTTCTTCAGAGGATGTGATCAGATAACTGCAAATATTCTACTGTATGAGGAGTTCACTAATATTCTTCTAACCCTGCACTGGTGGCCGTGTTCACCTGAACAGAACATACGTTTGAAAACTTTTCAGCCTTTACATTTTCTTCACATTAACAATGGGTAGAAAACAAGGATTCGTAATGTTTAAGTGGTATAAGGGTGCAGTGAAAGCACTCTGCACAGCTTGTCAAATTACCTTCCTAATGGCCAGCTTGTCAGGCTGCCTTGTCTCTGTGGGGAAAGAAAGGACAAGTGCGGGAGAGAACCATTGTCTTCCTTGTCAGGGCAAAATCACTCATTCGTCTCTTTATATGGTTCCCTTGCTTTCTTGTATTTTAAGCCCTGTTTCTCTTCACGTCGTATTCAAACGGTAGTAATAACTTGGAAGCATGAGAGTAGGATGGAAGGAGAGGCCAGCTATTGTGCGCCTGTCAATTGTTGGACTGAACTCTTTCAAAGTTGCCTCACGGAGCGTTAATGGACTTTCCCATTAAGTCGTGTTAACGATCATTCACCTCAAGTCATCAGTGAGAGGTCAAAGACCGTATTAATTATTTCTCCTTAATTGCAAGATTACATCTTCAAAACGAGTGTGGCCTTTTCTTCTCATACATTGTATCTAAAGGCTTTATTTCTATCAAAGAAAAGATTAGGAGTTGTAACGTGTACTCCATTATTTATGGATTAATGTGCACGAGTGGCTAATTGTACAAAGCCAATCTTATGATCTGAAGTCAGGAGTTCTAGATTCAGTTCTCGATAAGTGGCAGAAAATGGATGGATGGATGACAACATGCATTAAACTCACTTTACTTTCTTGTCCTAAACTTGTTTCAAGGGAAAGCAATGTTCAGTTATATTCGAATAAATTCAATTTGTGGGCCGAAAGTCACAAATTACAAAGCCTCCAAAGGGCTTCACAATCTGTACGGTGTGTGACGCCCTCTGTTCTTAGACCCTCGATTCCAGTTAGGAAAAACTTCCCTAAAGAAAACACCTTTAATAGGATAAGAAACCTGTGGTGGAGCCTGAGAGGACAAATCTGCCTCCCAGGACAGACCATTAAAACACAGAATATACAGAGTGTGATATGCATGCAAACATGTATGTTATCACACAGGATAGTGTGTGATAGTCTGGGAAACCTCAGTCCTGTGTAGTTTTGACATAAACCGATTCAACATTCATCTGCGTGTCCCCGCAGTGTCCACGTGTAGCTCGGTAGAATCATTAATAATAAATCTTAATTTGAAATATTTTTCCCTAAACATCTGTTTTCTTTGTTATTAACATTCCTTTGTTTTGTTTTAATTGGACTTTAAAATACAGTACCAATAACACCGAAAACTTTACCATGAAAAAAATGGATCATTTGTTCATTCCTTTTC
>CAAKHC010004530.1:0-36140 GCA_901007825.1 Macroramphosus scolopax | reverse complement strand
CCCCCCCCCCCCCCCCATCCAGATGAGTCTAAACAAAGTAAGAAGGTACTGTATTGTTGTACATTTCCAATTTCCTCATATTTTTCTTTTCCTTTCATGATTCCCGTCCTCAAGCCTCGGGCACATTTTGGTGGAGTCCTGAAATAGAGGTTGAGCTGCATAAGTGGATTTTTCATTAATAAATATAATAGAGCAAAGAAAATTACAGCTGCTACAACGGGAGGGTTTCAGGATTGTGTACTCGTGTACTTTTTTGATTGGTATTGTTAATGACAAAAGCAGTACAGTGCAGCTACAGTATATACACTTCGATCATTAGAGAAATTAGCACTGTGCTCTCTCTCCAATGTTCCGCCTCTCTTGTCTCAGTCACCTGCACTCGCCTGATATCTGCAATTTGGAAAGGTACATCCAAACTCACAGGGGAATGAAAATGTATTTTATCTGCTGCTACCCCTCCAGACTGAGTGAAAGACATAATAAATGAAATATTACAAATGGAAAGCCATTAGTGCAGTGAAGCATGTTCTCATGCTGCTTCTGAAATATCTCATTTATCATGTCCTACTTGCAACGACAAACTTTTAAAGATGCAGCAATCGTCAATTCCTTACAAAACCGGGCGGTTCAACCACGGCATTCAGAACCCAAGTGCACATGTAATAAATGCAGGAGGAAATGTCGACGGCCTTCAGATGTTCCCGCTCCCATTTCTGTCCAAACAATTTACTTCCTTGGACTAAAAAGCCTTGTTGTTTGTGATTCCGGTGGTTTAAAGAAAACTCGGTAAATTAGTTATAAATGTGTTATCAGTGATGTATATTGAAATCAAACGTGTGTGTGTGCGTGTGTGAGAGAGTGAGGACAGCGGAGACGATGTTCTCCATCCTGCAGAATGGGAGTAATGTGAATGCTGTCGAGATGCATCTGATGTGAACCTTGGTGGTGCTGATTGAGTTATGATGTGGGAGACATGAGTCTCAGCGGGAGATCATTGTTGTGCTCTTCGTCTGTCAACGTACATGGATGTACAGCAGTACAGGGCTATGGACCTCCTTCCTTTAAGGTCTGTGTACTGAACTATGGAGCAGGCTCAGGTTTCAGGCTTCTAGCACATAGGCACAATTATTTATAGTCTCCTTCATCATCCTTCAGTTTGAAGGTCCAACTCTATAGAAGTATTAACATACCATTAACATAGTTAGAAGTAGAACATTTTCCAGAACAGTTAACAGACACCTTCTACTTACATTTATGTACGCAGACAACAGTTAGAGTTACAGTTGCACAGTTTGAAGTCCTTGTTGTGACTGTTCGGAGACTGTCTACTGCGCAGTGCAGAGAATGTGTCCAGAGCTGGACTGAGCAGGGGTTGCCATGGTGATCAATTGGCTCGTTAACAGCCCTTTTCTACAGTCTAGGAAAAAGGAAGACCTTTCCCTCAGAGCTAAGGGAAGCTCTAATGGTGACCGTATTAAAGAAAGGGGCAAGAGACAAAACATGTGGAACATACAGGGGATCCCGTCGACAGCAGAAGTCCTTTTTCAAGTTCTTGCAAGCCAACTGCTACCACTGCTTTTGAGGAAATGATGTTTACAGCACACCCAACTCCAGGGAAAGTGAACAAAGACATCCTTTGTGCATAAACCTGACAAAGGCCTTAACACAGCGGACTACTAGGCGCTGTGGAGCAAGGTATGACCTCCATGATAAGTACATCAGAATAATGAGGTCTCTACATGACAACAGTGCTCACAAAAAAAAACAATCAAACAGGGATGCATCATTGAACCCACCCTGTTTGCCATCCTCATTGCTGCCATAATACTGATAACACTGTCTTCAACCTTAATAGTTTCAATGCCAAAATCAAATTCTGCTACACCAATATCATGGAGCTTCAGTATACAGACATCAATGATGAGCAGAAGATCACTTCTGAATGCATATGCCAAGGCAGACAGTGTCCCGGGCCAAGCATGAAGGACCAGGAACCCCCAGGTTCCACATCGACCCACACCCAACAAGCAGCTAGCACCACTCTTTAAAGCGCTGACCACTTCCCCTACCTCAACCGCCATCTTTCCTCAAAAGCTGACTTTAAAGCCAACCATCATCTGAGCTTTGTCAGTGGAGTCTGCAGACCCCCATTGACCTGCCCACCCTGCTGCATTGAACCAAGTCATGAACCACATACAGCAGGAGGGAAGATCCCTAGAACAATATCACCAAAGACCCTAAGAAAGATTAAGAGGATCAGATGGGAGGACAGACGTAAGTGTCCTGCTGTCAAGTGACAGCAGGACTCTTGAGTAAGCGATCATGACCGGCATTACCGCCAATAATGCAGCATCATTTCCGATGGGCAGCAATGCTCCCCAATTAGATCCTGTACTCCCCAGCCATAGGAAGGTCAGCAAGCCCCTGGGGGGAAAACATGGTTAAAAAGGACAACGTCAAACCAAATTCCCAATCACACGGAGGCCCTGGACAGGCACTCCTGGAAGAAATCCAATGCTGAAAGATGCTGAACGTCATTTAACGTAAATCAGACGTACCACAAAGACAAAGTGACCACCGGTAACCACCATCACTCTACCGTACCAACAATTCACCAAAGTATATGGATGCACATCGGCCTCAATCATAATTTGAAGACCCACAAGAGCACATGATCTAATGAACTACACACCTATTGTAGCATTTGTGTCTGTGTGAATGTGTTTGTCTGCTGGAAATAACAATAATGCTATAATAGCACAGATGCTATAAATTTTAAGGAAATACCCATAATGCAATGAAAAGGGTGATCATTCGTTTATGACTGTCAGATGAGAAAACCCACATTTGTCATAGATAAAAACACTTTAAATTGTGTTGACAACAGGTTAAACCATGTTTCAGCTCTCCGAGGTCCTTCATCAAAGATCATCAAAACCATCTCACTAATGTTGTTTTAACACACAATTTGGGTCAACAGCCATTTAATTAACCATCAACGCTGCTCTCATCTAATGTTATTAGTATTAAGGACACCAAAAGGACCCTTCTCTATACCTTTTTTTCATTCACCTCGTTTCTTCGCTCTCTACATTTCAACCCGACTGCTGCTTTTTTTCCAAAGGTCGACTTGTCTACCCAAGTACCGACCACGCGAGTACGACCGTACGATGGTAGGATCTGACTGAAGTATCATTTCTGTAACCACTGAGACAACACTCCCCTCATGTTCCATTTACTCTCTCATCCAAAATGTATTCCACCACCTATGGCTTGCTTCCCTCTCCCCACACCCCCGCCCCTCCATCCTATCCAACCTCATTAGAATAACTTGCTATCAACATGCATGGCAGGGTCCTGATTTATATGCTCAACCTGATTAGCCCTTAATGAAGCAAGAGCAGCTCCCTAAATGTAAGTGCACATTGTGGCATAAGACAATAAGACACATGCATGTGCCCTCCTGCATGAACACACAGATGTAAACACATACGTGCATACTTACATTTCCCTTTGTTAGCCTCATTATAATGGATGAGACCAGTTTTCATACTGTATGTCCAAAAATATCACTGAATTATACTATATGATGGCAGACAACAAACAATTTATTGTGTCTAGCACAGATAGTTGTAATGTTTTGCCTTAGAGATAAATATATCTGATAGTGTCTCTACATAGGGATGCAAAACTTAAATGCTACGTTTAATTACCATTATTTATGCTTAACAAGTACATATCCCTAAAGGGAATTTAATCAAACTATTACCAACCATGAAACATGCTACTGCAGGGATCTGTTGTCTGGTTATTAATCTAATCTTGAGGAATACCATTCGCATTTGACGAACAGAAACGGAAAGATAAAATTAGTCGTGAGTGTTTACCGTGTGCATATTTTATTGGTTAAAATAGAACAGAATGATAACACCCTTGCAAACATTATGAAGTAAATGTGTGCAAAGCGAAAACATTGTATGTATTCATCAAGACAAAAACATAGATGAGCTCTATAATGAAGAGAAATAATCGAAACTCATGGCCTCTCGCACATTTTCCATTCCTCTCATTTTCCCAGGGGCGAGTTTATTGAAGACCCATGCTGCCCTTGGTTATTCAATTATTTTTCAGTCAGAGGTAATGGATGTACTGAATGAATGCAAAGGCTGGCAATTCATTACACCAATCAGAATATGAATTCTGTCTCACCCCCATCCCGCACCCTCCCGTCTCTCATTTTAAATGCCTCACTCTTGTCTACGCGTCGCTTTAAATGTTCCTTACAATTTGGGATGTTAAGCTTTGTTTTGTTTTTTTAACATTCTAACCACCCATCTGATCTCAGGGAAATCATTTAGACATCATCTGCTTAAAAAAAATCTCCATTTTTAATAGGTTTGCCTCGCTTTGGAGCGACGTAGTGCATTTGAAGCAGAAAGTAGCTCTGTGACAATAGTGACAAATGACAAGTCGTCACATCCACATATAGACATTAGACATTCATCAACGGCATTATCCGATGTTTATCTGTTTACACGTTAACATAAGCCTTTCACTTGCCGATTTGTAGAAGATCCGATATACATACACACACACACTATATTTGAATAGTGTAATGTACTCTAACCCTCTAAAATTGATTTAGAAAACGGTTAGTTTCCGCAAAGAGACTCTTTGTCATGTGAGAAAAGGCTAGATTAAAGGTTGTTTCATAACTTTGTGGGATTCAAAGATAGTTTGATGACAGGCTGAGTAGTTCAGCTCATTTATTATATTTTTTTTCCTGGTAGAAAAGGGAAGCAAACAGCAAAAACAAAATTAAACAAACAAAAAAATAATTCGCAGTATAAGATACCAGACAAATTGTAGCTCTAACATCTGTATCTGCCCAGAACGTAGGTGCATCCCTATCTATACTACCTTAGTTTCATTAAAGAGGGGAACATCTGGCGCTGCTGACGTGACATATTCTTCCCATTTAAGGTTTTTCATCTATTCTTAAGGGCAATACACTTGTGTACTTCCTCCAGTGTTCTCACGGTCGTCCAGTTCCCTTCAGCCTCTCTGTGTTTCATCGTCTCCTGTCTCTCACCCTCAGCTCCAGCTCCCGATACACTTCCTCATTGACAGGGTCTGCCTTGGTGACCACAGATTTCCTGCTTTGTGGTTCAACCGCAATGGTCATAAGACAACACATGTCCACCAGCTCTTCTTGACATCTTCTCATTCCAGCATCCAGCTCACCTCTCCGGGCTGGGTCACGCTTCAGAACCCCCTTCTCTGCCACTGAGAAGCCCAGCAGGCCCGTCAGAACACCGTTTGACAGCTCCACGTCCAGGTAACCGGTTCCGTCGGATATTGTAGCACAGACTCGCCAAAGACCGTTGCTGGAGCTCATTTTCCCCAAGAGCGTCACAATGAAAGCTTTGACACAGATCTCCGTGGTGTGGGGATGTCTGGAGATCAGCTCTTCTAGCAGGCACAAGTATGTAAATGGTCGGGAGGTCAGAGTGAGAACAGGGACGGTGACGTCATCAGATTCTGGAGCGCTTGGGGTGCGATTTTGTCCGAGAGGTAAGCTGTGTGAGCTCTCACTTCTTGACACTTTGCTGGTAGGTATGAAACTGGAGCCCGTTGTTCCTGTTTTGATGATAGCATTACTTTTGTCTCTCTTGGGTTCTTGTTGGAAACGGGGCTGATCAGACCCTTGAGTCCTCTCAGTTTCCTCCCCAAAGTTGTCTACCTCTTCGAGGAAGCAGTCCATATCTTCATCCATGAAATCCCTTTCATCATTTGCAAGGGGACATGTCTCTGAAGGTGCTGCCGGCCTTGTAGTTGCTCTCATCGTGCTTTGGTTGCCCACTTGTTGAAAGGTAGAACTGGAGTTGCTAGAACCGCACTGTGAAAAAGAGCCATACAACTGACCGGTTTGTTTTGCTGTTCTGTCCAGACTGTTTGGATTTGTCTGTATTCTGTTGCAGTTCTCCGTCGTGCCTCTGTGACCACTATTAGACTGCGTTGTGACATTTGGGCTTTGCTGATGAATCACAGTGTCCAATTCATCCAGAGGAAGGTCATCAAAATCCGGTTCAGGAAATTCTTCCTCTGCCATGCTGTGATCTGTAATCTCTCGTTGAATCACGTGGTCAGAAGATAACGGGTGAAAGAGGTCAGGCTCCTCCTGTTCGTTGCTGTGGCGATGACCTTGGACTGAACCACCTCTGTTACTCTGTGTCAAACCACTTCTGTAAGAGTGGGCGGAGGCTTCACTTCTGGAAGAGACCAGGACTTTATATTAGACATAGGTAAACACACTGAATTCCTTAAAAGCTATGTTAACAGATGTTCATTGCACAAGAGGAAATGATGTATGCTAATAAATATATACACAACTTAAGTATGATTAAAACCCAAGAGTTGGTTAATTTCACCAAGCTTGTTCTGTATTTTATTTCAAAATGACAACTTTAAAAAAGAACTTTGCGATATTTTAAATGTCAACTGATATTTCTCCTCACATAATAGGGTCTTAAAGGAGCAGTCTGTAGGATATAAACTGATCTTTTCTCAGATAGGGAATAATATATCCATAACTTGTTATCATTAGCTTAGAATGAGCTCTATATATTAGCATATTCTCCTCCAAAGATCAGAACTCCGGGTCAGACAACGCATGAATTTATACTGAGTACAAAGTGGCATCGTGATGTCTTTCCTTTCCTCATTATTTGATTTGTTTATTGCAATGAAATAGCAGCAAAATATAACTTGGAAGCAGCAGTTAACCAGACGCAGTTCCTAGAGCCGGCTCTGAATGTCAGCCAGCTGGGCACACCTCCGGGTGATGTTATTGTTTTACGTTGTATTCGGGACAGTACAATAGACAGCAGTGATATGGAGATTTCAGCTATGGCTGATAAAGGACAGAAACAATAGAAAGAAACAGCAAAACTGTATGAAGCTAAGCCCCTGCTCCTCTTCTATTTTTCAGATAAGTTGGATGAATATTCATGGCATGATTATTTACTAGTAACTGAGTGTAACGTGATCCACTCTGTTACCATGGCACTCTGCTCCCCAGGACTTTTTTTGTGATGTCCAGCGATTTCCATCATGTAAGACCAGACAATAATTTCCTCTTTTCTATCTAATTTTGAGTAATCGTAGGCTCGGTTCGTACCAGTTTGAAACCTGAATTTTAATCAATATAGGTTAATGAAGAACTACGCAGAGGAACAGTAGTTATCCCCGAGGGAGGGAGGTGTGAGGTTGCGTTCTCCAACTACGACGCTAGATATCACTGGATCCAACACATAGCTCCTTGAAGTCAGTAGTTTTAAACAAAAAAAACTAACAGCATCACAATGTCAACTACCCACCTAAGTGAGCCACTTGAGATAAGGCTCCTGACAGAAGAGCTTCTGGAGGACTCCATGGAGGCCTCGCTGCGTGATCCATAGCCACTGTCCCTAACGGACCTCACCGGAACCCTTCCCACCTCCTCCTGGGCCTCCAGACTGGCCAACAATTCTTGGTCATCAAGCTCCAGGTCCTCCATTTCCTGGTTATCTGAGGAGAAAACCGAAGAGCCACTGCATCATGATTATATTTATTTTCTAAATTGGTAATTTAGCTTTAACTATGATTTTCAGGTTAACAAGTGACTCGAGTTCATAAGTTATTGATGAATACCATGGTTTCATCTCTTATTATATTGTATCCATGATCTTCTACCACATAATCTAATTGTAGAGAAACACAAGTGTTCAAGGATGTTTTCCACCTTGGTGTGATGGTGGAGCCTCTTCCCCGTCCTGCTGCTGCTGCTGCTGCTCCTCTTCTGGAAGTCCCAGTGTCCGACACAGCACTTTGCCCTGTCAGAGTAGTACAGATACAATATTTTTTCCTATATAACTTTTTGCATGATATAAAGTAAGTCATTATACTTGCTCAGTACAAAAAAAATAAACAGCAATTGATCCAAATAAGCTCTCTTTTTTTAATCCAGTTTATCAAAGTTTGGCAAAGCAACCGGGGCACAAAGCCACAAGACACTGCATTCACAGTAGTGGCTGATGTGCAACTAAGCCATCAAAACCCATGCATATACAAGAAAACCGCTATTGAATAGCTGTCCACTGCAGTGACCTCTATCCGAGAAAAGGTTAAGGTCAGTGCAGTGTTACATACAAACCAACAGATGTTCAGGTGCACGGAATAATGTGGATCTGCAAATGTTTCTATAAAAATAAGGACAGCAAAAACACAGATGGGTTTACAGGACAAAAGACAACAGTTTACCTGGTTGTTCCTGTCTGCCAAGTCTTCCACTTCACCGCCAAGGACTTTAATGTTGGACGGCCCTAACAGAAGCATTCCCAGTCTACAAACCATCTGGCCTTGCAACTGCAGCTTTGCACCAGGCCTGGTATTCATGAGAGCCAGCAAACCAATTAAATACAGTTGAAACAAAGCTTTCAGACCATCACTGTGTTTTTTGAAAATCTTATTTGATCTGATCAGTCCAACAATTAAATACAGAACAGTACCGTAGTTCCCTTGTTTTACTAAAATTAGCTGGAACATGTTCTTCATTTTGAAACAAAAAACATAGCTGCTGAACTGATGACAACTTAGAAATTTGGGGTTCAGTTGTTAACCTGAGAGCTGTACTCAGTGCAGGTACAGGCTGATACTCCATAGCTTCCAAGCTTTGGACTCCATCTGTGACCTGCGGCGGAGAGCATGTACTGAATCAGGGACTACAGAATAAACAAGTAATTTCTTGCCTGAAAGGTACAAAATCTGATTGAAGGTAACCTGTAAGCTCCAGCTAATACATGCAAGTCAACAATTTGCTACATAACTATCATACTCAATAAATGGCACAGACCTGCAGTAGCAGCATTCGTGTTGGTCTGGCTTCCCAGGGCCTCTGTGTAATCTGTGTGACCGCAGATATTTCGTCATTGGCGCAGTCTGCGCCCCTCAACTTCTGTAGCTGGCCATACGCCGGCTGACTGATGTCCAGTAATGAGTCAACCTACAAGAGAGTGGGATCTTTGATTACATTATGCTTTTGCAGGCCATATACATTTCCCGACCTGTACTTAAAAACCCTTTTTGAAATATTTTACACTGCATTCCAATGACAGAGGATATCCTATTCCTTACTCTACAGGAGAGTTCTTTAGTGGCGTGGGTTTGCATATGTGAACATATTCTGTTTTACATTGCATATTTAGAATCAGAAAAAAATCTAACTGTCTTGAAGGGACCTAGCTGGTAGCATTGTCCTATCAACTGTACTCCTGCAGGGCTTAAACAATGATGGCATCTGCCTGTACAACACTCCTCTCTTCTACTTGGACTGCAGGATTTTTTTGTATAGGCTGTATTGTATAAAAAACCACCAATCATGAAAAAAAAAAAAAAAACATATCTTGGCTGCTTTGTATTTAAGCAAATACTGCCTTTACACAAAAAACAATTATGTACAAAATACAGTTAGAGTACAAATGGCTTGTGTATATTGTGCTGTAACATTATTTTCACTGTTATGTGCTGTTGTTTTGCTGTCCTGTGTCAGCTTGTTGTCGATGTGTCTTTTATTCCTCCTTTTCTGTCCTCGGCTGGAAGGTTGTGTGTATATGTGCTCTGCATTCTGTTTGGTGTGTTACTCTTTTATACATGTTAGTTACTAACAAGATCATTTTAGTATATTTTAGATTGCATTTGACAGAATAGGCTTTCACAACTAACTTCATAAATAAGGCTAATCTACAGTTTACAAGTGATCAATAGGCCCTGCCTGCAATCCTTCTAGTAAAATAAATAATTTAGTCAAGCAGCCAGTTTGTACCTGGACACAGAAGGTGCCCCTGAGCTCAGTCTTCTGGGCTTGAGCGAGTCCATCAGGGAGAACAGCGTAGTCCAAGTCCCTCAGGTCTGTCAGCAGCCACTGGTCCAGTGCCTGAAATGTCCCATTTGTCATAAGATGAGGACAAAAAGGCTTGACTTTGGGTTATAAAACCTATATTATGCCGCTCTTGATAATCAGGTTATTTGACGAGAACATACTTAACATTCTGTGCCATGACAATTATGATACATTAAGACATCATTACAGTAACACTAGCCATTAATTACCCTGATTTGGCACAAGTTAAGTGTAAATTCTTGACAGAGATTATTCAGAAAGACCTGCAAGCATTAACAGGGACAGTTAACAGTGTCATGCATTTCCATCTGTTTTTTTTTTGGTCACTTATTTATGATATAAACATCATAATCCACATCATCTACCAACTGAGATGTGGTGACCATGTGGGTAACTTAAGGTGGTGTCACTGTCATGTGCTAGGAACAACTGGGAGATATTATGTCTTTTGAGAAGTAAAGCAGTATCCCCTTAAGTACAAAAAAGGAAAGGGTGTACAAATGATGCCTCAATGCAGGAAAACAGACCCCACATGACGCCACCCCCAGCTGGTACAGCTGACACCAGGCAGGATTCAAGCTGTATACATAAAAATGTTGCCCTGTTATCAGCATGTAGCAACAGAGACCAGAATTTATCTGTTCCCAGGATTACACAAAAACTACTCGTCTGAAAGATCGGACACATCATTTTAGATGGTAGCTGAAATCACAATGCAACTGTTGTTGGGTGTGGTGATTTTGTCAGACGACGTTTTGGTTATTAAATAAAAATGTATCTATTTCAGTTGTAGGGTTGTATATAATATATGGGCTACTAGTTTGATGGGAATCTGAATGCATATAATTCTAGTTTTACAATTTGTGCAGGGTCCAACCATTTTTTTTTTTTTTTTTAATTCTAATATGAATAAAACATCTACTTCAGTTATGTGGAGTTTTCATTTCTCTTGATTATGCTAAGAGACTTAATTACTTCCTTACAATAAAAGGCATAAATCCCTACTGTGTCATGTGTAATATCCATTTCAATCTGAGTTATGTATCCATCATTGTTTTAAACTCAGCTATACAGTAGGACAGTCAGGTGTGCTGCTGGTTGGTTCCTACCTGTTGGTTGATTTGCTGCTGTGACAGACGACCTGCTCCTCCTGCCTCTTCCTGTAGCCACTCCACACATGCCTCCAGCCAGGCAAAGGGCACCTGGACATGCCAGGAAGACTGTAGCCAGGCTTGGGTAGCACGTACCACACCCTCAGGAGCCATTCACCTCCTCAATGTGTACTTGTTCTAAGCCGCTTTCTACTCTCTTCACCCCAACTAGCTGTTAAGGCACACAATTCTATCATTCAGGGGGTATTTTGAAGCTGCTGCAGCAAAGCCAGCGACTGTTTTTTAGTTCAGTTATTTTTGTAAGTGGCGTTTATCAGTGGTGATTGACCACTCTAAATGAAACACCAGCAATATTGCATATTTTAATTGGAAATAGTTCCCCTTTGCAGATATACCAGTAAAACTGGTCTTGATGAGAAAAAAAAGAATTTTACTCTGGTCCCATGTAATGTGCTAGAAGAGCAACATTTCATACACAGCAGCACCCAGTAATCCCAGTGGGTTCGAGGGGATTTCTTTGTAGTTAAGAGGTCATCTTACCTCTACTCCACACAGCCACTTGTTATGAAGTCTGCTGGGGATTTGTCAACATTGAAGATTATATTTTTCGGACACAGGAACATGAGGGTATTATTTTAGCTAATTATCGTGTGGCCATAACAGCAAAGATAAGCCCAGCATCAGCAGGTAGTCACGTATGGGCTCTATCAAAGAGAAAGAGGTAAGACTGAGAAATGCATTGAGAAATCAAATAGCATGTTACAAAATACAAAATTAGACAAAAAATGTATTGACTGAAGTCGTGTAATATAGTTTACCTAAAATACATAAACAGTCTCCTCCATGACGTGTTGTGGAAAGCAGTGAAGGCGCCAAAGTTGATTAACCCTAAGACTCACTTATTTGGCAATGTTGGTTTTCCTGTATCTTAGGTTTCTGAACCTAACGTATAACCCGAGGAACCTGTATCTACAGCTACGGCTTAAAATCTACTAACAATGCCCGACATGCTAACACAAAGTCACATAGCTAGTACAGCATACCTTATAAACAGAAACAGTTTGAACAGTGTGCTAAAATTGCAAATCTAACCATATCCGGAAAGAGAGCTCATACTGACGCCCTAGAAACGCCCATCATTGTGATTGAGCGCAGTCTCAGCCAATCGAGGCTCTCGTTTGATTGATTTGCGCTGTCTTTCACCAATCGTCTCGCTAGACAACGCGTACACCTTTCAAGTTCGGTAGAGAAGGAAGGGGAACCAGCGAGGTGTTGCGCTACTACAGGTTTGGGTTTTCACTTATTCCTGTTACAAACACACTTTTGGTTTCATGCCCTTGAAATAAAAATGTAACTTACGATAAAATAAGTATGTACTCAGCAAACACGTTGTTATTTATTCGTATCCGGTGTTATGCTGCCTGATTAGCTGGCCCGGCTTGCTCTTGTGCTCAACCGATTTTATGTCAAGATGGCGAAATTAGCTAACTGCTAGCTAGGAATGGTTAGATGTGTTCTTTGTATTAATCGATTGACTGAGTTATTAATACTATAGTCGTTTTAGGTAATTGACAAATAATTTTCTAATTACCCTGTATGCATTATGAAATTGAGAAACATTACGAGCAACTCTACTCGCTACGCTTATACTAATCTCAGTCTTCTCGACGGAGCGCGTAACGTTAATCAACGCATTTCTCTCGAGGCTAGTTAGCCTACCCTGGCAGCGTTGGACATTCAGGAACCGTAGATAACTAACGTTACTTAGCGGTTAGTCTATGCTAGACAACTTTCGGTTTGGTCGGTTAAGCGCTATCACTGACGTCAGATTTCAAACCCTGAATAATTTGAAATTGACTTATTGAACGATAATTATTGTTCAGGACTGCCGATGAACACATCTCTTGATTGGAGAACTGTGGCAGTCGATTTCTTCACCTAGAATCCTCGTACATTGCCTGCTTCTTTACTCTACGTTACCGTGCTAACCTAACGTTACTCACATAACTGTGAGCGCATACATTGTGTCCTTTCTGATGATGCAATGCTGGCTGGGACAGGTGATAATTTTGCTTTTTTATGGGATTGAGAGAATAGGTGTGTGACCAGCAGTATTATATATTTATCTTCAGGGTTTTCAACTAGCCTCACCCTCCCATACAGGTCGCAGCGGTTTGGTGCTTGCTAATTTAGTTCCGCCTATTAACACGCCCTCGCCTTTGTAATAAATATTGGTGAGTGCCGGTTTTCTTCCAGTTTTTCTTCCTTCTTGAGCGGCCGGATCTTCAGTTCACACTTTCAATTGTCTCTAATTTCTTCCTTCTCCCTCTTACAATGCTGGCAGATTATCACCACAGCTCACAGGGGCTAGTTTGCTGCTTCTCTCTCTCTCCTGCTGTCACCTGTTCTCTGGACCAAGGTGCCCTCTCCTTCTCTTCCATTGTCAGAAGATCATGGAGACAGAAATCGATCAGCAAGAAGAGACCTCGTTCAGCAACACAGAGACTAATGGTATAACACATTAAGTTAGGCTTTCAAAATGCATCAGACTACTGTCAGGATTTTGTTTTTATGTATCGCTAACATACAAATCGTAGTGCTACTACTTACAGCTGTCATTGTGAAATGTAATTAAGGTTTACTGTGATAACATTTTGCAATTTGTAATCCTTGCATAAAATATTTGTAACAATTAGGGACCTGAGCTATATTCTTTCACTAGTGTTCTGTCTTAAAATTGCGTTCATAAAAGCATAGTGAATGTGACTTTCCTATTTTTGCACTGTTTTTGGTTTCAGGTCATAATATGAAAATGTATATCTTGTCATTCTCTGCCACACTACTAGCTGCGGTCTTTTTGATTATCTAATTTATTGAGGGAAGGTTCGTTTTCAGGCTCGTCAGTGTATGTCTTTATCTCCTTATGCCAGGTAAGCGCCCTGCTGAGGATGCAGATGAGCAGAAATCATTCAAACGCTCCAGGAATTCAGACGAGATGGTTGAGCTTCGCATCCTCCTGCAGAGCAAAGTAAATCATCTCTTCTTTCATTCTCTTTCATGTGGGAACTTTCTGTGATTATTTGTATTTTTGTCCCTTGCGCACCTCCTCTGTAAGATTGCAGATTTGTCATGCTCCTTTGTTTATTAGTTATTTATTTAGTCATTGTATTAATTGTTCTAAAGTACTATTGTTTGTGTTTATGAATTTTCATGTTTGTATTTTTTTGATTTATATTCACAGAATGCAGGAGCTGTAATTGGAAAGGGTGGGAAAAACATCAAAGCCCTTCGTACAGACGTGAGTATATTTATTTTACAATATTTTTTAATTTCTAGTCTAGCTTTCCCCTCCACTGGTGCTCAGCCACTTAAAACTAACCTTCCTCCTCGAGGACAGCAGGATTTGTTGAGAACATTTTATCATGGATAAATGTTTAAAAACATAATTTGGTATTCGGCAATTCCTCTGTATAAGCAAGGGGTGCAGCTAGCTTATGCCCATGTTGATATTAGCCTTCAGTTCATGAGATCTGAAAAAACTTTTTCTTCTTGCAAAAATATGTGATCGCTTTAGCTAAGCTGGCCCTAGGCAAAAAGGTCCAATTTCAATTTGTCTCTCCATAATTATTTATTAAAACAATTCAGTTGCTCTTGTTAATTTGAATTACGGGCACAGTACGGTGTTCATGAAGTCACCAGCAGCGTTAGCTAATTATTTTTTGTAATAAGTGTTAAGGCAACATGGCCAATTATTTTTTCATTCAATGTCATTGCCTCTTTCTCTAGCCCTTCAATATTTGTCCCCCCTCCCCACCCCCTCTCACTGTCTCTAGTCTGTTCCCCAACATTGAACTCTTCATGTTCTTAATATGCCATTATCCATTTTCCAATGTCACCTTTTCTCCTCTTCTCTCTTTGACAAATCAATCTCTGAGAGAATCAAATTTAAGTCACATTTGATCAGTGTAGAGCCTGTATATTAAAATGTATTCCTCTTCCCTCTCCCTTGTTCATTATTTTACTGTTGACTTTTTGCCCACTTCCTCCTCTGTTGCCCATGTTCTGGATGGCCCCTCCTGCGCCCGCCCACCTGACACCCTGGCTGGCCCTGCCCATAATCGTGCCCTGTCCCTAAATGGGCGCCTTACTTGATTGACATCTGTGCTCGAATGGCCCTGGCCCCTGCCCATTCCACGCCCAGTACAATGCCAGTGTGTCAGTCCCAGACAGCAGTGGGCCTGAGCGGTATGTCCCTAAGCTCCTCCCTCTCACTGCCTGACTACAGGTCAAACAAACAAGAGAAGATGATAAATAGTCATCCTGCCTCTGTCAAGTCACTGTATTTTAACCTACCTGTTCTCACAATATTTTAGCCTGACTTAAAATACCTAAATGCATTCATGTCCAAAGCTGCCTGTAAAAGCCATGTCAACATCCTTTACATGCCATTTTAAAGTCACGTCAACATTGAAACTTAGGCGGGTGTTTTTCAGGGTTTTTCCACAATCTGCCACTGTCTTTTCAAATCTTTGCTAGAATCTGTTCTGTGCCAGTGTTTGCAATATGTTTTTGTTATTTTCATCGATGATTATCTATCCTCTTACCTTCTGTTTTCACCTCCTTCCCCTTCAGAGTGGATATTCTGGTGTTTTTTTATTTTTCTTATTTGCTCACCTGTTTCTTGCACCATTCCCTTCTTTCCTTGTAATGTTCCCATTATGTTGATAGGCTTATATGGTTCATCCATTCCTAAATGCAAACGGCAAGCTAGGGTTCAAGTACTTTGTGTGTCTTTCCTCTCCTGCCCTCTGCTTCATCTGAGCTTGGTCATTGACTGCTGGATCTATTGAATGTACGGGATGTCCCTGTCCCAATCATCTCTGCATCCTTTGGTTTTATATTTATGGCTTTTCTCATCCACTGACAGTCATCAGCTCCAGTGGTAGCAAGCTTAATTTTCCATTGTATAATCTGCTCTTTATCAGCTGTTTACTCTTCTATTTCCATGTTCAAACTTTGCTTAAGGTCTGTAGATCGATGTATTTATTTTGTCACTTGGTGGGTGCAGACAACAAATGTATTTTTGACCTATTTGGTAATAGTACATTTATCATCCAATTTGCTGTCCAAGACATTTTGTAAAGACAAGGATGCTTTATAATTAAAAACGTTGGAGAGCGCGTTCATCCCCTTTCTCTTTTTGCCTAATCTTTCCAATTTGTGTTGGACAGCCTATTTGGGGATAGTACAGTCAAAATCTTTGTATCGTGCATCCACCCAGTTATGCTTCTGATCTCCGGCACCATTGGTGCTTATTTCTGCCAGATCCTCCCCAGACTTCACTTTCCCTGTCTTGCCCCTTCAGTGGTCACCAAATGCTGTCACTTTTCTTTAGTTTCCTCTTTTATTTTGTCTCTTCCTTTATCTGGACCAGAATTTCTTTTAATTGCATTGTTTGGGTACTTGCATTTATCGGTTACAGCATTGGATTATCAGTGACCTACATTATTAAGTTTAGGTATCACTAAACCTCGATATTTAAATGAGCACTAAGAGCTTCTGGAGTCAGTTGATTAAATGGGGTTTCACAGCTTTCTATAGCAAAGACTACTGAGGGATGGTATGAGTTCTGTGATCTAAAATGCACTTCCCTTCCTCCTGGGATACCTTGCTGGTGCCCGTCCCCACCCTGTGTGTGTGCCTTGTCGTTGATGGGTGTTACGTGAAGCATCCTGAGCATCAGTGCCGACATTGAGACTGTTGGAGATATCCTTCTGAAGATTATTCCAACCTTGGAGGAGGTGAGGAGTCATTGAATTGTTTTGTATATTTGTTTTTTGTACTCTTAGTTCAACCATTAAGCCAACTCTTTATTGGAAGGGTGACAGTATTTGTTGACAGATAGATGTTATCACCAATTTGATTCCTAAATGAATGTCTTGTTGTCATTACTATTAAATATCGTTTGATCAAAAACAGTGTTTTCTGCCATCATATAGCCATATGGTGGAAGTATAGTAATGTTGTTACTGTTGTTTTTATACTTAAATCACAAATCTCTAAAATAGCTTACATAGAGCTGGATATATGGTATATAAACATACTGTTGTCCCCAACAGTACCAGCAGTACAATGGCACGGATTTTGATTGTGAGCTGCGTCTGCTGATCCACCAGAGCCTGGCCGGTTCTATCATCGGGGTGAAGGGAGCCAAAATCAAGGAGCTCAGAGAGGTATATTCGTATAAGGGATTAGGTCACTTGCAAAGCGTCACAGTTTAGATAGCCTGTTGTTGCCAGTTTTTAAATTGATCAAGAATACTCCATATGAATTGGCTGGATTAAACCCAGCTCCTTCTTGTTGATACATATTGTTTTTATTGACTTATTGACTATTATCTTTCGGCACTGTCCTCTCTGCCACAAAATAATGAATGTGTATTTGTGACGCACAGTATAATTAAATACTTGTACTTTAATGTGTGAACAATTTGGAGTGTTTCTAATAAGCTGCTGTATAATGTAAATGTCCCTCTTTGTGCGTCCGTTTCTCCAGAACACAAAGACTAGTATCAAGCTGTTTCAGGAGTGTTGTCCTCAGTCGACAGACCGGGTTGTGCTTGTTGGCGGTAAAACGGAAAGAGTAGTGGATTGTATCAAGACTATGCTGGAGCTCATTGCTGAAGTAAGAATTTTTGTCTTTTTGAAGATTTTTAATGTATTGATAAAATTATTTCCATCCTTTCAATCGACCTTGCTACTTGTCAATATGAAATGCAGTCTAATGTAATACATTTAAATGCAAACAAGCATGTCACCCACATATCATGGTCTAGCTGATTTTGAATTTTCTTAGACACGCAGCGGGATAATAACATTTAATTACCTTTTTTAAAAGATATTTTTTCATTATATTCAGTGAATACACATATATTTCCAGCAGTGTGTGTGTGTGTATTATATTATATTATACGCCAGTACTATATTCCTCTGTTTTATTTCTCCAGGCTCCCATAAAAGGCCGATCACAACCATATGATCCAAACTTCTACGATGAAACTTATGAATATGGAGGTTTCACCATGGTTTTCGAAGAGAGGGGAGGTGGCCGCAGGCTAATGGGAGGGTTCCCCGTGCGAGGGAGCAGGTCCAGTGGTGGTGGAGATCGTGGATTTGACCGAATGCCCTCCAGCAGAGCAGGACGAGGACCAATGCCTCCCTCCCGCCGAGATTATGATGAAATGAGCCCTCGCCGAGGTCCCCCTCCACACCACCAGAGTAGGGTTTCGAGGGGGAGTGGCCGTGGACGCAACATGCCCATGGGACACCCACACAGAGGAGGGTAAGATTTGAAAGAAGCAGTGGATTAGTTGGATATACTTTCTAAATACAAATACCTACCATGGTGCTAAATCCAAAAAACATATAATTCAAACCGACATCAATGAAGTAAGAGTAGCACTCACCAAGACCAGGGAACAGCCTCAGTTTAAACTATTTATTGGAATATAAGCGACATACAGTCAGTTGAACTGTTTCCTGTATTGCACTCAAGCTTTATTTACTCTTCTTATTGGACATGCACAACTCTGTCAAGGCACAGCCAATCATTGAAGGGCTTTTTTTTTATATTTAAATTTCACATGACGAAGGAATGTTGTATATACTGCTTCAAAATTCTTTATTTTACCGAACCCTTTAATGCCAGATGTCTTCGTCATCCTTTCCACCCAGTTTGAAGTTAAAAACTCTTTTTATTCTCGTTAGCCTCTTGTCCTCTTACGATTTTCTGTATTGCCCAAACTGGCTTTACAATGTCACATTCGTTTGGATAATTGGAGTCCAGTATTCTGAATGTAATCCTGTGTCATACACTGCGCGTTGAGGGAAATACTTATATTCATTGTTACTCATTCCATTAAGTGTATCTTCTCATCCCTCTATGTCTGGGTGTGTTTGTGTGTCTTTATCCCATCTCCATCTTGCCCACAGAGATGATCGTTACTATGACTCGTACCGTGGCTCAGATGACAGGTCAAAGTAAGTTTCTGTCCCCAAACCTCTGCTCTCCCAACTTATCCTAAAGGGGATACTTTGACACTGATTTCATGTTAACTTGCACTCGCCATAATTTAGTTAAGTGCTCTATAATGGTAATTCAGTGAAGTAAAAATATTCACAAAAACCATTGGGTGGTGCTTTGTGTTGGCAAGCTTTTGACCCTGTGGTCTTGCACTAGTGCTGATAGGACATCAGCATATTTACATTCAAAAATAAGTAATGATTGGCCAAGATGGTAGCAAAATTAAGATAACTGTGTTGAGGTATCCCTACAAGTCCCTTATTTCCCTGCCTAACCACTTAATAGTTGCAATTTTTCTGAATATGCCTGGTTGTCCAATTCATCTCAAAACTCATCAAACTATCATTTTCTAAACCTTAACCCTCTTGTTAATCGCTTGATTTTCTATTCTGCCTTGGAAATATCCTTTACTGTTAGCTTCTAGTGCCCTAGCCTGCAAGTCCCTTAACTTGATCCCCACTTACCTGTTGAAATGTCTCTTACTTGAAGTGCTCGGTGGGGGAACTGCAGCAGTGTAGTATGACGTCCTCTTGTATTATTAACTCATTAAATGTTTGCTTCCTTCCCAGTGTCTCCTGGTGGTGTGTATCAGGGTCATGTGCTGATAGAAAGCTGACATTCTTTACTTGAATCCTCTGCCAAAAAGCACGCTTTTACAAGCGTCATTTTTCTAATATGTATAGTTGCCGGCCTTTCCCATTTATCAGACTGTAGCAACCCTAATTTGTCCCGCTTAGGTTTCATAACGAGCGAAATTTTTACACTTCTCATACCAACATTAAAGATCTATTACATTGTGTTTTGCATCATTGAAAGATGCAAACCACAATTGTTTAACTAGTTGACCATCTCCCGTAGCTCGATTGATAGTTGTGCCTGCCAATTTAACCAAAGACATCAATTGTGTATGCTATACAGAGGAACACTGAGAGAGACGTTTTCCAGTTGTTAGAAGACGCGGACAGAGTGGAAAATTTAAAAGAATCGAGGCAGCGCATTGATTTGCTCAAGCGATCTGTACCCCGCTCTCCTTTCTCTCTCTTCTCTCCCCTACGCTCTGTAAGCACGAACACTGTCGCTGCAGCTGCAAACTAATTCTGCGGCAAACAGTGCATTCGCTCATTAATGCAACATTCTGGCCACAAAGATTGGATACAAAATAACCACAGAGACACTGTTGAGGTAAAACAGTGATTGTTATCGAAATATTTGTATCATAGTTTGACATGGCAGTAGCATCTGCACATGCATGTTCTTCAGGAACAGCAAGACTACCAAATAAATCCAACACATTATTTGGGGTGAGGGGCGGCAGCAGCCCTTGGCTCTGATCATCATCACCACCACCTGTCACTCCTCTCACCATAACACTGTCAGAGCTGTTCCTGTTACTGTGTGGGAAGATGGCTGAGAGGAAATGTGTTTATACTGTAATCTTGCTCAGCGTGTGTGTGCAGTTTGACCTAGACCAGAATTTTCTTTGGAATGTTTTCAAGCATTTTTCTAAGAATTTTCTATTTCTCTCCACCCCCACCCACATCTCTCTCACTTCTTGATGTCTCCCCATTCTCCCTCCCTCTGACACTATTTCATCACCAGTGACAGAAGAGGCAGACCGGATCGCTATAGCGATAACATGGTTAGTGACCCTTTGCTAAATGAATTTCAGTTCAGTATCAAGCATTTCATTGGTTGCCAGGGTCCTCAGCCTAGCATATTAGTTGGTTCCAGCATGAGATGACAAGCTGTGATTGTCCATCGCGTTGTATTCATAAAAGTGCTTAATGACAATACAACCGTAGCTGGTCACTTACATGCAAAGGCTAATCTAAGTCCTGGCCTGGCATCCAGGCTAGTTTTGGAATGTTATAAGCCATCCCACCAAATGACCATAATCACCACAGCCGGAGACACCCCATAATAATCAGCTATAATTGCCCTCTTACTGTGTACTTTTCACGGCCAGCCTGTTTTTTCCTCCAAAGAGAGAGAGGATGTTGGGGGTAGGGAGGGTGGGGGTGGCCATGGTTAGTTGCTAGGCAATAATAATGCTTTGTTGACAGACTGGAAGGTCGCTCCCTCTCTCTCCCTCTCAGAGAGCTGGCAGGATACTGCCTGCCGTTGCTCAGCAACAGCATTTTGAATTGCCTGTTGCCCTGGTGACAGCAGCAGCTGAATAGCAGGTGAAAATGGGGGCTGATGGAGATGCAAGGAGAGACGAGAAGGGGGGGATGGAGGGAGGGAGGGAAGGAGGAGGAGTCTGGCATATGGAGGAAAACTGGGTGGCTATTAGTTGAGTCTACTCCATGGTTGAGGGGACTGCATCATCCATACATTTGTGCTTCAATTTCTCTGCCCATTCATCTGGGATCTTTAGAGAGATGAGAGGAATTGGCTGCTTTGTGTGTAACCTTTATGCATTTCTCTCGTTTTTAACAGAGCGGTGGAGGATATGGTAAGAACAAATTTTATTATTTCAGAAGCTTTATATGTATGTGTTTTCCAGACTGTTGATCTCAGGCCTCAGTGATCTTCCCAACATACTATAGTATCAAATTGTTTGCAGCAATATTATATAGATATAGAAACACTCAACATTTGATTCAAATATCTCTGCAATAAAGATGACATGAAATGCTCATCTGCCATTCCGCAGCTTTCAGATCTGTTGAACATGCATGACTAATCATATTTGTATGCTTTGGGTAGTTTAAATATCTGTTGTTTACAAATGTCATTTGTTGCTTTTTCTCATTCTTAGACAACAGTTCCTCTTGGGATAGCTATCAGTCAGGTGAGTCTACACTTTTTTCAGTCAGTCATTACAATTTTAAAAACTTTTTTGCTGAGCCATGTGTGATTGTGTTTGTCAGTCAAGCATTGAATTTGATGCATACTTTTACCTCAAATCTCTCTTCTCCTATCCCAGTCTTTAATCTGCTTTTTTTCGGCTTTGGTTCTCAACTATCCCCTTCCTCTCGCCGACAGGTGGACGAGGCTCCTATAATGACATGGGTGGCCCTGTCATCACCACACAAGTAACGATCCCTAAAGATGTGAGTAGCACGACACACACACACGCACAAACACTATAATCTGAATAGAACTACTATTGTCCAGTCTTGCCTTTTTTGAAACATTTAGTCGTGTTTAGTATAAGTATCAAAGTTAATTATGAAATCAGCCGCTTAATGCTGTAGTGACCTGTAATTCATGCTTTCTCCCGAGCATTGACTTTTTTGCAGATGCACTTGACAATAGCAGTAAAAGATAATTCAAATGTAGTAATTTCTTTCACCCAAAGTGCCGACTGTTCTCTTTGACATTCTAAAGCTACACAGCTTAAAAGGCTAAAATGTTTGTGGACCTGCTTTCCTTCCCTCTCCACTTCCCTCATTGTGTTCTCTGTACACTACTGTCAGCTGGCTGGCTCTATCATTGGTAAGGGAGGCCAGCGTATCAAGCAGATCCGCCATGAGTCTGGAGCCTCCATCAAGATCGATGAACCTCTAGAAGGTTCTGAGGACCGAATCATCACCATCGTCGGCACCCAGGATCAGATCCAGAATGCCCAGTACCTTCTACAGAACAGGTGAGTTCTAACAGGGCCTCTTAAAAATGATCTTGATCTGAAATTCTTACTTCATCAATAGAACTATAGTTTAACCATTTATTCATCAAGTCTAGTGACTCGTCCTCATAAAGTGGAACTATTTTAAACCAATCTTGAAATGAATCTGTGGGCTCTTAGTCTAATATGATCTTGTCTGTTTAATCAGTCAAATTAATGTGAGTTCTGTCAATCCAAGAAATCTGAACTGTTACTTCAGAGAGGCTTACTTTTTTCCCTTGTGAAGGTTGTAGATGCATATAAATGTTGTTTTGATTATTGCATCTTGATGCCAGTCAACCCTGTTCTTGTTGGGTTGCCTGTTTCTCTTGCCTGCTGTCTATTCTTCACTAACACCTTTCCTTTCTTCCCCATGCAACCTGCAAGTAGTTCAAACCTTCCTCTTACATGAAATGGCTATGAATGAGTAGGCAATTTAATAGTTCATATTATATAACATTTTTTACAATTTAATTGTTTTTAAATCATCACATTTGTTCATTTGGAAGAAGAGTAACACACAGTACGTCTTATTTGCATGAAAGCCGTTTCACTGTGAGGCAGGCATTGGATTGATTCTTCCCCTGGCTGCTGCTGTGTGGAAGACTAGTGATTTTGTTGTTTTTAGTTAGATCAACCGACAACAAATCACAGTCTACCAAATAGCAGGGTCTCCTCCTCTTCTGTCTCCTTTGGCAACCAGTAGGCATGTATAAAACACACTACTTCCTTGTTGATACTATCTGACCCAGAATGCTAACACAGCTGTAGACCCTGCTGCTGCCACACGAGTAGTGTTGTGTTGCCATGGTAACTAACCCTGCCTCCCTTTTCCTTCCTTTCCTCCCCTACTTCAGTGTGCTGCACCTGCTTGGACTCAAGGACTAACCACACCCCTCTTTTTTTTCTCATCCACTTCCTCACACTCCTTCAGCCACTTGTCATGTCTTCCCTATCGCACTCTCACTGTTTCTTTCCATCTCTGCCTCTCCTTTCTCTTTCCCAAAGACTGCCATCTTCACATTTATTTAGTATATGCTTAGTACCATATTAAATTGTCATTGACCCTTGAATTGCATTTTTTTTCTTGCCAATTTTATATATATTTTTCCACTCTTTTTATTTCAGTGTGAAGCAGTACTCTGGTCATTTGATGTAGATCCAGGATTGACTCAGATTGAAGCAGACTCAGATTGCCCCCCACCCCCCACCTCTTCAAACTTTTCTGCCCCTGTCAAACACATCCCCTTCAGACTATTATTCTGGATTGTGGGTATCTTTTTTTATTTTTATTTTATTTTTGTATTTTTTAATAAAAATGTCAAACATTCCTGTGCTTAAAGAAAATGTGAATGTTCTGCATTTTTAAAAGTGTAGTCCATTAGTTTACCTGATACACTTTTTTTTTTTTTCTAACACACATCTATCGAAATATACTTAAGTCCTCCAGACAGACAACAATAGACATAACCTTTATTTTTGATGGTTTTGTTTTTCATGACTTGAATGTGTGTGTCTCCATTTTAAATCTGTCTTGCGTGTATGTGTACACACACACGTTGATATGTGTGGATTGGTGTGTTTCTGTTGTTTATATGGGTCCTTCCACACACAATTGAACTCCATTTTCAAATTTTGCTACATGCAGAATGTAAGATAATTTTTCCTTTATATTGAATCTTATGACTCGTTTATCATTTTCTTAACTTTATTTTTAAGAGCTGTGGGAAATTTAGCCCTTGAAATGGTATTGGGGTGTTGACGCTAGGACTCGTGCACAAACCAGATACTGGACAGTCTGGCTAATTTGTAAGAATATTCATAGTAGCTGTGTGATAAAATAAATCTGAACCATTTGAGTTGCCCCCTCAGGATGGAAACATGTAGCTAGAAATTTGTAATGACATTTTATTGCAGATTTGACAAATGAAGTTGAACAAATCTATTTTCTCCCCGCATCTTCCTCTGCTTTACATTTGTTTGCTGTCCATGCTGTAGACTTCATTGTCAAATTGTAAAATGAATAAAGATAATGCCAATTTTTACTCAACCCATTTTCATTTTTTAATAAACTGTGGTGTGAATGCCTGTTTTAAGGCAGCTCTAAACAAGTGTCACAATAGCATAGTTCACATGATTTTCTGTATTGCATTTTCTTTGCACAAAAAGTTGTAATTGTGAAAACGCCATCAAAATTCCGGGAGCCAATTGTGACCATATTAATTTCTTGATTTGTGCCATTATTCTAAAAGTATATAACATGTAAGGAAACTCAGCAAATCGTATTACTAAAAAACAAAACATGCCAATGTTTGCATGGAAAAAATGTCATGATCGATTCATGAACCAAAAGGCAGAAGACCCGTGGATAATGACACTTGATCTTCTATGTCTTAATTGTCTTTTTCACAATGTGCGTAGGTTACACGTTCTGAGAAAGTCTTCGCTCCGCGCTCTACGATTATGCCATTTCGGGTATTGAAGCTACGGGCAATGTGATACTGAAATTTCTGTGCAACGGTAGCGTCAATCCGCTGCTTCCGGTTTCTCATTATGACTCCTTATGATTGGTGTATCAGCCTGTGACGAAACACAAGGGAGGCCCTGATTGGTTTAAAGCTGAAAACCGGCAGTGGGAAGTCGTATAAACAGTTTGCGGCTCTACATGCTGTTGTCCTTTCACTCATCGGTAAGTTAAGCGAAGTATATATTTGTCTACGAATTAACAAGCTACTGATGAACACGAAGAACATCAAAAGGCACATAGGTGATCCACCGTATGAAACCACGGAAGTGTCTGTGGTCGAGGTCTGTCGGTCAATGAATACAGTCAGCTCCCCCACGCACTTTGCTCGTAGTCACGTGATATGACGAGGCCTTGGACTGACTGGGGCAATGGTCATCCAGAAAATCTAATTTTATGAATATGTATATCACACAGGTAATTGAGAAGATTACTCATTCAATTGGTCAATATGCGTGAACACAGTAGCAAGCGGCTATGTGACGCTTCAGATAGGTATATCATTAAGTTTTTCCGGGGTTTCATATTCACTACTTTTGATTTAAAAGTGACCACAAGACGCGAGTTTGTGGGGCTGAAAAAATAGCACTGGTTCAATGCAAAAGTGAGACTGATGTGAAAGCCTGGCATCCAAAGACTCAACCATATATTTGCCTTGATAACAAACCTCTGGAACAGATACTTTGTCAGCTCTGCAACATGTTATTTGAAACCAAAACGTTAACTGTACCGAGAGAGTTCTCTTTACTTTAATTTCCTTTCAGTCGGTATGATTGAATAAAGAGAGAAATCTTCTTTAAAACGTACTCCCCAGGAGATATATGAAGGACATTGGCGTGTCAGTATGAAATTCCACCTATGTTTCCCTGAAGTCTACGTGTCTCTGATTAAAACAGATTGCCAGTGGGAATTTGCATGCATTTAACTTATTTGAATAGTCATTTGAATCCTTCTGTAATGTGCAAGAGATCATTGGCCTAACAAGTGATGTATGATGTACTCCTGCCACGCTCTTATGCCTAAATGTCTCCCTTCATTCAAAGTCATCATGGAGCCACGTCTGTTTCCTCGGGAGTCTGGCCAGTTTGTAGCAGAGCGGAGTCTGGACGTGTTTGTGGAGGAGGAAGGAGTTCAGAAGGTGGCAGAGATGCTCTACACTCTCCGGCATAGTGATCATCTGACTGCCAGTGGCTGGAAAAAGGCAAACCCACTGGCCCCAGCTCCAACGTCTGATCAGGGGAGTCTGTCAGCAGCGAGCTAAATAAGTAGATACAAGAACTGATCAACGTGAATTATATGCTCAATAGAAAAGATGAGAACAACACTTGTCTTATAATTAAAACCAAAGGGTTTGATCATGAACAAAAACAATCTAGTACAATGGATGGATTCAAATGTGTATTTGAGCTTTTACTGTTTTCTTAAATGAGATATTTAATGTTTCATAACAGTCACAAAAAGATGTGCTTAAATTAATCAAGCTTAAAACATTTTTATATTAACTGCGCGATGATCGCAAATATCACATCTTAACAATGAATCTCAGTCAGACGTCAGCTTTGTCACTGCGCTGTTTAACCCTGAGTGTCCGACCCTACGTCCAAATTCACATCCATTCTTCTCGGTGACATTGTTCATTAAGTTTTCATCGCAGAAAGGTGGTTTGAATATCAAAGAAAAAACGGCTCAACTTGACCTTTTCAACAACGCCAATTGCTTTTTTTTCTGCGATAACGTGTTGTCAAGAAGAAATGATTTTACATAATATTTCAACATACTTGCGAAATGCAATCAGCTCTGCTTCTACTCCTGCTTTTCAATTGAATAGGTCAAAGAGTCCTGATCGCTAGACAATGTATTACATATCAAAATAAACACCAGCAGTTACCCTTTTAGAAGATTCTAGTTGTTTCTCTGTGAGACAAAGCATTATTGAGCAATCTAGTTATTACAGTAACCGTACCATATCCAACTCAGGGCTGCAATAACATCCCACTTTGTGTGAAAAATAAACACAAAATAATGTATTTGCAAATACAGTCACATTGACTCAAAGCATGTGTGCAGGTCAACTGCGTGTTAATACAGTCTTCATCCAGTGGGTCAGTTACAAGACTGTAGTGAATAAGACAAGGACATTTGATTACTGCACCTTAGGCACTAAGTATATACTTTCTCAAATTACTAAATGATAGATTATCACACAGTCACGGTCCTGATAATGTCCTCTACACAAATCCTATATATCAGTCATTAGTTTAGAGATGTAAAAACAGTTCAATCCTTTTAATAGAATAGACTTCACGGTCCTGTCTTTCTGTAAAGAACATATTTGGTCATAGTCGGGAAAATATAAACATAAATATGACCACAAGTTACATCACATCAGATTAAGCACTCACAGCATCAGTGCACTCGTACCCACGATGTACAGTCTACCCTCCCGTATTTAAAGATCCAGCCAAGGCCCCACACTGCACCCGTGAAATACAAACATTGGGCCTTCCGCTTTACAGCAAATCAAGCTCACCTACCACCCCCCCTCCAAAAAAAAAAAAATCAATCTTCCAACAAGCACAGAGAAACCTTCCACTCCCAACAGACCAAACCTGAAAATGAACTCACTCTGTGTGACTCAAACCATCCATCCACAGCAGCAAGGACAGTAACACAAAACACAGAGTATACTAGGAAACCTTTGGTATATCCGTATGTATAGTCGTACATATTCTGTAGCATCGCCATGAGGGGTGCGACTCAAACACAGGGTGAAGGATGTCATTTTTCCTTGATGATTACAGTATTACTGTGTACAGCTATGCTGTAAAGGTCATCTAATGGCTTTTGTCAGCAGCCTACTATCTTCCCCTTTTGTCTTAACAAGCCTGGTCTGCTTCTTTATGTTTACTGAAGTCAATAGCACCAGACAGAGATATGAAAACAAGGATGCTTTCTATCAGGGCCACTTGTGGCTGCAGGCAGTTTCCTAAAATCTTCATATAAAGGCGAATATTGAACATCGGCAAATATTATCCTGTGAAATAATTGAACGTCTGGATAGTCTAGAATGTTATAGAAGTTACAGAATGTTTTTTTTCTGTCATTATAATTTCTGTCTCTAAACACCGCAGGCCTTGAACTGGGTGTTTGTGGTAGACACCATGAACTTCTCCTTTTGGCCGGAGAAAGAAACTCAACAGTGTGAGGTGACCTATAAGGGGACCACCAACACAGGCTACATGACTTTGTGTGCTGCCATAACCAGAGCCATGGAGGAAGGTGAGGGCATAAAGACGTGTGAAGTCCAGCAGCACCCGAGAGATGCTGTGTGACACTACACCTGTTGACATGAACTGACAATGTTTCGTTTTCCTTTTTTCTATAATTGTTTTAATTTTCTTGATAGCTTCATAAATATATATATAGCTATACGCATTTCAACCTTTCGGCTGTCTCTTTGTTCCCGTGTTCTTTGTGCTTTTGTTGCGCGCTGCTACTGCCAATTATTGTGCACGTGCCCTTTACTTGAACTTGGACTGCTGGGAAATTGCTTGTAGCTCTGCATGCGTCTGTTCATTGTTCATAATTAGCGTGAATGAGTCTGGATATGAATCACTTACGTGTCATATGGAATAGCACTCTCAATGTGTGGTCGCTGTGGCATTTATAATTACAAGAGGTGCTCTCAGAAGAGCACAGGTAGCTCTGCTCCAGAGTGTGAATTTCAAGGTTTGACAGCATGAGATCAGAACAAATTATGTCTTTTGAGCCTCTTGCGAGAAATGGCTACTCTGCAGCCATATTCCTGTTAGTACATCGCGCTGCAACTTTTTAACTTAGCAGACCTGAGCGTCCTATTTCATTTCAGTAGCAATTATCTAAAAATAAATCCTCATAGTTACTTCTCTTAACTCCACAGGTATACCCATCACTGATCCCAAGTACTTCTCCCAGATGAGTTTGGAGGAGTTGGGACATGTTCTTCGATCAGACAACGACACGCCCATGCCAATGCTTCAGGAACGCCACCAGGTTTCTAACACTATATCATGTCAATGTCCGGCAGCCATTCGGTGTCACACAATTTGTCAACATTGCTGAATGATCATCACAATTTGACCCATCGTCAGTGCAGTGTTGAAAGTACGTCTAATATTTGTGTTATGAACTTTAGTCAAGGTTAATATTTGAAATCACTGAAAGTAAACTAGGTTTAAATTTGTGTCTACAGAGACATTAAAGCAGTTTTACATCAACATGTATTTATAAAAGGAGAGGGGCCTTCGAGAGAATGCTCTCATTTTCAAGTTTGCCCTCATTATACAACAAAAAAAACATTTAAGCAGTGAAATTAAAATACATTTAAAACAATGATACAGATTTACAGCTTTTTTCCTGTATGAATTCCCACTCACTAGCTACTTCATCATGTACACTTGTAGAATCTATTGCTATCTAATACATCAGTTCTGCTATAACTTACAATAATAATGTTCAGTTTTGATTGTCAGAGTTGTTAATTTAACGGCATGTGTATTACGGAGGTTGTAGATTGCACTGCTGTTCTACCGCACGACATCGGAATATTTTGGCTTCTCCTTTCAGATCCATTAGGGGGGAAGAATATTAGAAACACCCTCCAATATGATGCAACACCACCCACTACGACCTCAACGACCTTAACAATCTGTTATCTACACATGTTGCTCCGTCATGCCTAAATTTATATTACGGGACCTGCTGTTCTGGTTATAAAAATGTCACTGTAAATAGGGAAATGTGTGCTGTGATGGAAAGTGTTTTTTTGTGAAAACAAACAGCTGTGAGAAAAACAGGTGTCACTTTATCTCGCTCATCAATAGTTTCTTAACAAAGAAGCTACACTGAACGGAAAACAAACGTTCTGTTTCACTCCTACTTGTCACTTATTTTGTTCTTTTCACATTCTGAATCTTTCAAACCCTTGCTGCATGACATATTTTTTGTTACCAGTTTATTTCCTGTATTTATGGGGTTTAATTGAAAGTATGCGGCTCATAACCTCCTACTCATTGTCGCTGTTAAATTTGAACACACCACATACTGATTCCATCTAACAAGGTGCTGACTGAAGGCGGCCGCGTGCTGCTGCAACACGGCGGAAGCTTTCGGAGTTTTATCAGCCAAGCTGGGAATGACGCCCGGAAGATGGTGGAGCTCATTGTGGAGAAGATTCCCTCCTACAGAGACGAGGCTACATATGAGGTTAGAGTTGTAGTGGACTGATTGTAAAACACAGTGAGACATTTTCTGTTTGGAAATCTCTGGAATAAAGTTTTCCTCAGAAGTGTCTTCAAAAATGCAATTGAAATGTTTTATACATTTTTTGTGAACACCAAAGTCAGGAATTTATTTGGTTAACACAAACAATACGTATAATAAAATACATTAGTGCATCTGCGCCAGCCAACAAAAATAGTTATAGTCCCTGGTTTGGTAGGTTTCCATTCTCACAGATGTTGAATTAAAATATTTTGAAAGTCTCTTTAAACTTTTTGTTTTTACAGATGATCAATGTATTTTAAATGCATATTTAAATGTATTTGTATTTTAGAAAAATGAATGTGATATGTGATCTAAGATTCATCTATGATCTTATCATTAGCTGAAGTACAGGACTTGTGATGTAAGAGTTCCACCTCCTGGCCAAAGACAGTGCAGCAAGAGTTCTACTAATGTTCTCATATGAGCATAGATCGTACTCTTGGTGCAAAAGTATGTTTCCATTCTGTGTCTTTGTGATTGAACATCTGCCAACATCAATTAATGACAATAATTTGAGAACAAATGAAGCGTTGCCTAACCGAGCCACACATGCTACACAGTGCGAGCTTAATGATACCCTGTTGTTCATTTCAGGGGAAGAAAATCTCACTCTACAAGCGAGCCCAGATCCTGGTGGCGGATTTCTGGGGAGTTATGGAGGCCAGAGGAGAAGGGGACATTATTGACATGGACTGGCTCACCATGTTTGCAGACTACAGGGTTCCTCAGGCCCTTGTGTACCTCGGAGTGCTAAGATACTCGGACACACTAATGCAGACGCTGAAGAATGGTGTGTGTGTGTATATATTTCTCTGCTCCTGAAGACATGAATTGCGAAAAGATAAGCATAAAGCTTGATGCACAAATGTGTTTGTCTCTTATCTCTCAGGGGAGCTGCTAAGTTCAGGGGATAGAAGAGAGGTTGAGATCCGAAGTTGTTCAATTTGGTCTGTGGAGCTGATCAAAGCCCATCTTTGCAAGCTGGTGCAGGACAGAGATGGAAAGACCTGCAATGTCAACTCTGCAATTATCGACTTCTACCTGTGGCCTTATGCCAAGCAGCACCACAAAGAGATGGCCCACATTCCCATACACCACACACGCTGTATTTACTACTGACAGGCTGGCTGGAAGCCTTCTCAATGTGTAGCCTCAGCACAGGTGCCTTCCCCTGGTATGAAGCCAACTGTGTTCCCATGCCACATATAGAGTATCTACTAATGGATGCCTCTCTATTTTAATGGAAGCAGGTGTTAAGCTTCAACGTTGCTTGTGGGTTGCAGCACTGTTCATTTGCAGTCAATTAAAATGTTTACAATTGTTGATATGGAATATTTTTCCAATAAACTGTCATTGATATTAACAACGTCGTTATGGCTTAATACTATATGAAATACCATCCTCTGCATCATGTTAACCTTATGTGGGGAGGGGAAAGACTGTTATAGTCTTGACTGGGTACAGTAACTGTACTTTTCGATTTAAATTAGTTATATGTTGATTGCTGTGTGATTATTATTTCTGGATATGCACTTATAACAATTAAAGGGACTAAACAAACTAATTACACTGTTTTGGTTTTATTGCGTGGGCGTATTTCATTCTCTCACCTCCAACACATTAACAGAATAACCTGCACATGGTCCCTAATGCATGAATGTTCTTGATGACACCACATCTCCAAAAGGGTGCATCCTGTCACACGCTGCAAATTAAGTGAAAAGTAATATAAATCCATAGTTAAAGCTGCATTGTAATACTTTGTTTTTCAAAATGTGATAAGAATAACACATTTGATGCTGGATTTCTTTCTATGACTAAATTAGATGCTTTTTACGATTGAAACTCCCTACAAACCATGTACTGTATGTAGGTATGATTACATTCTCCACAGCTTCAGGTTTTCTGTTTGCCTTTTGTCGTAGTAGTATTGTACGACAATCTACAGTAATATTTTCAGAGTCCGACTAATTTTGCCAGGCCCATCATTGCTGACTGTCCACAATTAAATTTGAAATTAATGAATTGATCATCCAGTCAGTAATTCAGAACCTAAAGTCCTCTGACTCTGTCAACCGGAATGAAAAAAAAAAAAAACCCTCAAGGGATACAGGCCAGAAATACATGAATACAGTGGTCATGAAAATCCAAACACAAAAACACTTCAGAAAACACATGTAACAAAACACTCAAATTAAATTCTGAATTTCATGGAATGTTTTTTCTAAAATGTTGTTGCGTTTTGACCCTCAGGGCCTCTGTACATCAAGACCTAACTCAAGTTTGTAGTCGATCAAATCTTTTTGGTTTTGTCATACTAATGTTTCTAATGCCTAAATCTAAATGAATTCACTATAGTGTAAAACTGTGCGATTATTTTTATAAAGATCATTACTGGATTCTAACATAAAACAATACACTCATATCACACAATATTCACCGCATAATCGTGAAGCCAACAATCACAGACCAAGATTCGCCTTCGAGCTTCAATTAGAAAACGCTTTATCCTTTTTGGCATCGTCGACTTGCCGTTCTCAGCATTTGCTGCCTGGTAGCGAACAAACGGTAACCATCTGCTCCCTACAAACAGGTGAAACTATTCTTTGGCAACTTTTTACGGGATTTATTGCCACTCTACGACAAGTCATCGGGTGTATTAAACTCAAAATATCAACGTGAGTACATATATGTTTTTTTGACTGCCATGCATCTCTACTTTTGTAACTTACTTGTCCAGACAACCGGCTTAGCTTTGTATAGTTAGCTAACGGTAGGCTAACTTGCTGCTATGTAATGCTAGCTTGGTCTGTCATTCGGCTGTTAGCAGCCGTAATAGACTTCACATCCATCAGCCGGTTTTAATAATATACTACAGCATTACCATATAAGTTGGCTGATAGGTGGTTATATTGCTATTTGAATAGCGGTTGCAACTTAAAGCGACTCGTTCAAGTTCTAACTGAATTGTTCTTTCTCCCCTGTTTCTCTTTAGTTAACGTCAGTTTTCTATTTTGCAATGGCATCTTCTGCGATGATCACCGTCCCCACCACTGCCTCCCGTTTCGCCCTGCTCCAGATAGACTCGGACTCCGACACTTCGGAGTCCGGGAAGACCGGAACCAAAAATGAACTAGACTCGTCTGGGAAGACGCGTCAAGGAAAGGCCACCGGGAGGAAAGCAGCCCCGGGCAATGACAAAAAGAAAGACAAGAAAAAGAAGAAGAAGGAACAGCAGCAGAGTGAGGCCAATGAGGTGAGAGACTGTTTGGAAGCAGCATCTCATGCCTGCACCTGCTTTCATATGTACATCATACACAGACAGGAAACGTGCAGAGGATGATGTGCACTGGACTTGGAGCATATAATCATTTCTTTCTTTCTTTTTCTCAAAACTAGCTGCAGTGTTTCTCTTTATTGCAGGTCATTAATGTGCTTTCTGTTATTAGAAATGTTTACATTGCGTTGCAATGTATTACCTATATAATTACCCTTTATATAGCGCAGGTAACAGGTAAACTCAAAGTGCTCATTCAAAGTCATGTGTGAAGACCCACCGACCACCCTGAATTAGGGCTGAGCAATTAATCCATATGTTGAAATTGCAATTCATTCTACGGCAATGTCCAAATCGCAGGAGCACCTATATTTTGATGAAGACGTAAGGGAACATGCTTGGTTGGTAAAGACCCAACAAAAATCAAACACTTTAAATGAGTAAAAATGAGATGTAAAAAAATAACCATCACCATAACCATCCATTTCCTCGTCATGTAAGAATTTTGTTTTGAACATGGTTCAGCCCTTAACAGATACACACACATACAGACACACATACAGAACTCATAATAAAACAAATCTAAAGTCATCAGACTCTTTGTGACATAGAATTTAAAGAACCAACAACAGATCTGCATTTTATACCTCTAAATTTGGAAAGCACCACCTGGAATAACCCTGGAGACGTGTAACCGGATTGACTGGTTAATCAAAATCAGTAAATATACAGGGTGTCGTGTTCAGCACGGCAGATAACATTCCGAGAGACTATTCTCTAAGGAAAAAAAACACCTGATACAGCAAAGAGTTAATAAATATGCTATGGAGGACATCTGTGCTGCACAGCTGTAGTGCTGTGCATCTCTCCTCTGTGTGTCACCACAGAGGAGAGAGAGAGATGCTGGAGATTTGAAGTACACTTAATTACACTCAGAATGTTTTTTCTTTTACAAAGCCCCCTTTGTGGAACAAATACCTTTTTGTTTTTAAGATTTACGGTTAATTCATTTTCAATATCTTTGTCGGCGCTCCGACACAGCGTGTGCTTTGCACCGCATCTTTTATTAATGTGCATGCTCACATCATTATACTTATCTTTGTAGTTGTGTGGATGGTCATCAAGGGTTATTTATTTTTCTATCAGCTGCGCAATCTGGCTTTCAAGAAGATTCCACAGAAATCCGGCACCCCACCTACGAGTATGACACTGTCAGGAATAGCCACTGAAATTCTCAGTCCAGTGCCAGATGTCCACAATAGACCATCAGAGGGGTGGCAGCAATGGAAGCAGAGGGACGAGCAGGTAAGAGGACTATTTGTACAGCTGTTACCATCTGACAGTACTGTCTTTTTAGCTAAAGAAAATTATGTTTCTTATTTTGTCCTCTTCTCCAATAGATAACCAGTGAATTATATGAAGCAGACTTAGAAAAGGCTTTGATTCTAAGTAAACTGGAGTACGAACAACAAAAACAGGTACACGCACACACTCAATTTTAAATTCTTTTTAATTTAATCTGTTTATTCTCAGTGGTTTTTAGTAAGTAAGTAATTAAAACTTTATTTGTATAGCACCTTTCATGACATGACATGAAGCTCAAAGTGCTTTACAGAGCGAGAATACAATTTCAGAAAAGAAAAACAGAAGCATAAAACAACATTGAAACAATAGCACAGGGCAGTACAGTGAGGACAACAACACAGAGATTTAAAAAGCAACCAAAAAATAAAATCAGCTAAAGGCAAGAGTGAAAAAGTGGGTCTTGAGCTGTGCTTTAAAGCTATCGACAGAGGCTGCCTGTCTTAGGTGTAATGGCAGTTTATTCCATGCTCTCGGTCCGTAGCAGCAGAATGCTGCTTCACTGTGTTTTTTATATGTCATTGAAGGCACCTCGAGCAGGTCAGCACTTGAAGACCTGAGCGGACGGTTTGGAACATATCTAAGCAGGCAGTCGTGTAGGTAGGAAGGTACCAGACCATTTAGACATTTATAAACTAGTAAGAGAATTTTAAAATCAATCCTAAAAACAACTGGGAGCCAGTGTAGTGAAGCTAGAACTGGAGTAATATGTTCTCTTTTCTTAGTTTTAGTTAAAATTCTGGCTGCTGCATTCTGAACAAGTTGCAGTCTGTCAGTTGTTTTCTTTGGCAGGTCAGAGTAAAGAGCATCGCAGTAATCGAGCGTGGATCAACGTTTCTGCATCGTCCAACGCAATGCTGTAAAGGTTGTACCCCTCCATCCCTCCATCCATCCATCCCTCCATCTATCCCTCCCTCCATCCATCCCTC